>QFET01015068.1:0-17455 GCA_003316355.1 Tuber calosporum
CTCCAAAGGCGGGTTGGTCATTAAGCCCTTTAGGATATTCTTCTTTGTTTGTTTGTTTTGTTTCTTTTAAGGGGAATGTAACGGAATCCTATTATGTTTCTACTATTACTACTGACTTGATCTTGGTTATTACTTATTTGGGTTTATACCTGATAAGCGCTACTATTTGGTTGTCCCTTCCTACTTGGTTATGACTTCCTAACTGGTTATTCTTTCCTTATTTCGCTTATTACTACCCCTACTTGCTTCTACCCATTTGGGTATCGCTATCCTCCTGCTATACCTACTGGATTTGTATAGTAGTAGCGATATCTTGTTCCTTCCTGTTTGGATTCCATTACTTGTTTTGTTAGCTCTATCCTGTCGCTTTTAACCCTCTGTTTTTGGAATATGGTTACCTTGGTATTCTGCCTCTGTTAGCATATTTGTTGGACAGGATATTTGCGCTTTTGTTTTGTTTTCCTAGCTACAATCTTTTGTATTTAAAGAGCCTGCAATCCCTTAAGGATTCGGACTCTCAAGCCTCACAGGACTATCATCTTTAATACTACAAGTTGAACGGTCACTCTATTAGTTCCATACCTTTTGCCTTGTCTATTGAAGACCTATCTATCGACGCTTCTCCCCCTATCCTAATAGTATCTTCAGAGTCCCTCTGCGATTCTCGAGATACTTGGGAGTAGGTTACAGCAATCCTTTAAGGATTCGGACTTACAAGCCTCACAGGACTATCATCTTTAATACCACAAGTAGAACCCTCACTCTATTAGTTCCATACCCTCTACCTTGTCTATTGAAATCCTATCCATCGACACTTATCCCCCTATCCTAATAGTATCTTCCGAGTCCCTTCGGGATTCTCGAAATACTTGGTAGTAGGTTACAGCGGAGGTGTAATTGATGCTTATTACACTGGATAAGTCAAAGTCCTCATAATGAACTATGGAAAACGACATTACCAGCTCCGCCAAGGTGACTAAATCGCATAAATCATCATTCAGAATATAAACATATCTGCAGCAATAGAAGTTGACCGACTGGAAAACACTCGAAGAGGCAAATGCGGATTTGGTAGTACAAATATGTCATTAAGAAAATCCCCCGCCATACAGACTAACGTAGTGGTGCCCTATTTGCAAGCCAACTAGGGAGAAAATAAGTTTCTCGATAAAATAGTCCATCAAGCGTGACAGGACAAAGGGATAGTCCTAATGTCTAATGCGATAGGTCCAAGGTCGATATTAGCAAATATGACCAGGAATTATTAAGGACCATTGAAGAAGCAAGCCAGAATGATCAAGACTGGCAAGAACGCTAGCAGGAATTGCAATGATTAAGAAATGAAGGCAAACTATTGCTAAGTCAATGAGCCGTAACAGAGGGGTTAATCTACTACAAGAATTAGCTATTTATTCTCGAAAACTAGGAGCTGCAAACAAATATACTATTTGGGTACGATAACTATAAGGTAGCTGGACACTTTAAGCAGGAAAATACACTGGAAATAGTATCCAGAGACCTTTACTGGAAGGGACTGACAGCCTAGATGAATGATCATCTAGGGACTTGTGATGAGTGTCAACATAATAAATCACCACAACATTTGCAGTTTGGTCTGCTGGAGTGCTTGAAAGTTACGTTTGCTGCCTGGTCATCCATACCTACCGATTTCATCACACAACTACCAGAATTGTAAGGTAGATCACATCTTATGGTCTAGAAGATCGGTTCACAAAAATGGCTTAGTTTATAGAACTAGAAAACAAGGCAATTGTAACCTACTCCTAAGTATCACAAGAATCCCAAACGGACTCAGAAGATACTATTAGGATAGGGGGAGAAGCATCGATGGATAGGTCTTCAATAGATAAGGTAAAAGGTATGGAACTAATAGAGTGACTGTTCAACTTGTAGTATTAAAGATGATAGTCCTGTGAGGCTTGAGAGTCTGAATCCTTAAGGGATTGCATGCTCTTTAAATACAAAAGATTGTAGCTAGAAAAACTAAACAAAAGCACAAACATCCTGTCCAACAAATATGCTAACAGAAGCAGCTTACCAAGGTAACCATATTCCAAAAACAGAGGGTTAAAAGCGACAGGATGGAGCTATTTAAACAAGTAATGGAATCCAAACAAGAAGGAACAAGAGATCGCTAATACTATACAAATCCAGTAGGTATAGCAGGAGGATAGCGATACCCAAGTGGGTAGGAGCAAGGAGGGGTAGTGATGAGCGAAACAAGGAAACAATAACCAGTTAGGAAGTCATGACTAAGGAGGAAGGGACAACCAATTAGTAGTGCTTATCAGGTATAAATCCAAATAAGTAATAACCAACATAAAGTCAGTAGTAATAGTAGAAACATAGTAGGATTCCGTTACAACAATATCCAAGGATGTCGCGAATATATTCTTGAAGGAAGAGTGGAAGTTACATGGACTGCCCACAGAAATCATATCCGATATGGAAGAAAAGTTCTGAAGCGAATTCTGGGAGTCTTTTTGCAAAAGCTTAGGGATAAAGTGAAAAATGTTAACCATGTACCACTTGCAGACAGATGGGTAAACAGAAAGGACTAACTAAGTGCTGGAAGGATACCCAAGAAACTTTGTCAATTACGATCTGACGGATTGGTATCATTTGTTACCACTAACTGAACATACCTACCACCACTCAGTAACTGACGCACCAGGGATATTACTATTTTATTCAAACTATGCATTTTACCCACAAACAGAATGCATGAAGGAATGTGAATCCCAAAATCCATGTGCCCAGTTATACACGCACTGGATGCAAACAATAAACTGTCAGGCCAGAGAGGCATTAGAGCAAACACGAGAGAATATGAGTAAATATTATAACTCTAATACTGAGCAACAACCCTACATCAAGGTTGGAGACCATTACATGTTAAAAATGAAAAATATATGCACTAAGTGACCTTGAAAGAAGCTTAGCATAAAGCTCCACTGACCATTTAAGGTATTGGACAAAAGGGGAGAATGTGCCTACAATCTGGAAATATAACCAGATGGAAGATCCATCTGATATTTCATGAATCCTTATTGAAACCCTATCAGACATCATACCGACCAGGAAGAGGTCAACTCCCATGCAATCCGGAAGAGATTGATTCTGATCTTGAATGGGAGATCGAAAGAATCGTGAAGAGTGAAATAATCTCCTACACTTCTGGAGTTCATAGTCGCAACAGACAAATACGTTAGTTACACTATTTTATTAAGTGGACAGGGTATTATGAGAAGGAAAATACTTGTGAACCCCCACCCCACTTACAGCATGTGCAGGGATAGATGAAGGCATTTCTTAGGGAAAACCCAGATAGGCAATACTGAGCAGATGTTGAATAAGAAGGAAAAGGTTTTCCTAGGGTAGCCAAGCAAACGGGTTAGGTTTTTTACCCAACCAAGTCAAACTCAAAAAAGAGGAGATATATTTTGGTTTCTTTAGTTGGTTAATTTTTTGATAAGCAAGTGTGTAACCTACTCCCAAGTATCGCGAGTGCAATGGAATCCTATTGTGTTTCTACTATTACTACTGACTTGATGTTGGTTATTACTTATTTGGGTTTATACCTGATAAGCGCTACTATTTGGTTGTCCCTTCCTACTTGGTTATGACTTCCTAACTGGTTATTCTTTCCTTGTATCGCTTATGTCTATCCCTCCTTGTTTCTGGCCTTTTGGGTATTGCTATCCTCCTGCTATACCTACTGGATTGTATAGTAGTAGCGATCTCTTGTTCCTTCCTGTTTGGATTCCAGTACTTGTTTTCTTGGCTCCATCCTGTCGCTTTTAACCCTCTGTTTTCAGAATATGGTTATCTTGTTATGCTCCATATTTTAGCATGTTGTTGGGCAGGATGTTTGCGCTTTTGTTTAGTTTTCCTAACTACAATCTTTTGTATTTAAAGAGCCTGCAATCCTTTAAGGATTCGGACTCTCAAGCCTCACGGGACTATCATCTTTAATACTACAAGTTGAAGAGTCACTCTATCAGTTCCATACCTTTTACCTTGTCTATTTAAGACCTATCCATCGACGCTTCTCCCCCTATGCTTATAGTATCTTCAGAGTGCCTTTGGGATTCTCGAGAGATTTGGGAGTAGGTTACATTTTTGAACTAGACTCAAGAATACCTTTGATTTTCGGCAGAGGACTGATCACCCTTCGCCTCCCTTGACCCTACAGTACTAGTACACCTTCCTATTTCCATGAAGGCCTTGAGTGGACTGCTGGCAGGACCAGCTCACCCTAACTAGCGACCATTTCACTTCCAAGAGATACCAGAAGGCAGATCACTAGAGGATCGGTCGCATCCTCCTCAGGACCCCTAGGTCAAGCGCTAGTACCCACACCTGCACCACCATCTGAGGACTCAGAACTATCTTTAGTAGATAGCAGCAGCAGCGAAGAAGAAGACCAAGACTAAGCCCAAGACCACGCCCAAGCTCAAGCTCCAGACCAAGTCCAAGTCCAAGCCCAAGTCCAAGAAGAAGTCCAAGAACAGCTTCACACAGAAGTCCAATCCAAGAAAGAACCAAGCTCAGAATCAGAATTAGATTCCGGTCCAAAGGACGCCCCTGGTCCAGCACCCCCAGCTTCGACACCTAGACCACCTAGTCTACCAAGAGAATTATGAGAACCAAGCCCTGCACCAGACGATTTACCTAGTCCACCAAGACTACCTAGTCCACCAAGTCCACCAAGAAATCCGGGGCCTGCACCCATCACCATGTCTGTCCCCCCAGAGGGAAATAATCGTCCTAAATAGACTGCACTATTTACATTTACAGGAGAAGGAAAATACGAAATCCATTGAGAATCAACTCATGGTTCAAGACAGTCTACTGATACATCCCCAGCTAGGGCATAACTTACAATGCCCCTGAAGCCCTGCAATACTATGGAGCCTATTGCAGAGAGAAAGCCCTCGATAAATTAACCCAATATGGGGCGTCACAAGGAGACCACACAGTTGCTGGACTCAAACAGAAATTTGAGGCCTACTTCCTTCCGTCCACATCCACAGATACCGTCTATGATCAGTGGCTACAAGTCAGGGCAAACTACCAGTGGAAAAACAGCACAGATTACTGACACTGTAATCAGACTTGAAACCTTGATAGACAGTCTCCCTCCTGGTACAATTTCGGACTATTCAGCGAAGCAGAGACTCCTAGATGCCATGGATATCAAGCTCAAACGAGAAGTGAAACCACACATCTCTTCAGACACCTACTTTAACCAACTAGTGGAGATAGCAGAAAAGGGAGATGCAATTGCCCGCTCTACGGGACTCTATGGAAATCGTCAAGAAAATGCAAGCTCTAATTCAGCCTCCCAACAAGCACCCAAGCCTCCCCAGAATAACACCCATCGAAATCAACCAAGATTCTCCAACAATGCCTCCCTGCATCCAAGAGTATCCCAGGCTGAGAAGGATCGGCGCAGAAGAGACAATAACTGTTGATATTGTGGAAAACATGGACACTACTGCGATAACTGCTTCAAGAAAAAGAAGCATAGGAGCACCCAGCAGCGAGGAAATGAAGGCCCTGGCAGAACTAGGAGACCCCGAAATGTCATGAGAACATACCACACCCAGGAAGACGATTCCAATGCAAAGGAATCAGTCACAGTTACCACAAACCATGCAGGACCTAGTAGGACCTAATCCCAAGCCCTCGAAGCATACATCACAGTTAATTGCAATTAAGCAAAGGCATTATTGATACAGGAACCACAGGAGACAACCTGATATCAGGAAAGTTTGTCACCACCCACCAAATACCTACCAGAGTCCTCGAGACCCCTATCAACCTGAAGATGGCAGTTAAAGGATCACGCTCAGCAATCAACTATGTTGCAAAGCCTGTCATACAGATTGATATGGAAAGCGGCGATATCTCTAAAGCCCTAGTTTGTTCCCTGGACAACTATGATATCTTCCTAGGAATGCCTTACCTGACTGCACACCATGCTATAAATAGATTGCGGAAAATCTATTATCACCCTCCCTGACAAAGGAATCACCTTCACCTGCAAAAAAGCAACTCAGGCGTGATTTTCAGCCATGAATTGTGCAGATGCCCCTGACTTCATATCCGAATTTCCTACAGTATTCCCTGGCAAGACAACAGCAGAATTACCACCCTTGAGAGATGTCAACCACCACATCCAGCTGAAAGACACAATTTCGGACCAGAATCTGAGATTCTTCATATTCCCTGGCAAGATCATGCCTGCATACAGAGCATTAATCGAAGAATGGAAAGCTAAAGGAATCATTTACCCAAGCGAGGCACACAACCCAGTCAACATATTCCCAAAGCTGAAACCCAATAGTGAAATCAGACTGCTTGCAGACCTTGTACCCAGGAATGATATTACTATCAAGGACCATGGAGCGATTCTCAACCATGCCATGATACTCAGAACTGTAGCCAGAGCTAAGATCAAATCCACCATTGACCTATTAAACTGGTACTTCCAAATTCGAGTTCTCCCTAGTAAAGAGATTTTCAATACTATTAAAACACCCTTGGGATCCTTCGCATACAGAGTGATGCTGCAAGGAGATGCCAACACCCCTGCTACAGCTATGAGAGTTATAGAATTTATCCTAGATGGAGTTATCGGAAAATTCGTTTGGGCATACATGGATGACATTATCATCTACTCAGTAATAGTTAAGAACCATGATTCGCACATCAGATCAGTCTTGGAAAGACTAAAGCAGCACCAAATAAAAGCATCGCCAGCCAAATGCAAATTCTTCGCCACCAAGCTCTCTCTCCTAGAACATGTTATAAGTGAGAGAGGAATTCATGCAAACCCAGAAAAAATTCGATCCATCCAAGACTGGCCCACACCAAAATCATCAAAGGATG
This sequence comes from Tuber calosporum, assembly GCA_003316355.1. Classification (NCBI taxonomy): domain Eukaryota; kingdom Fungi; phylum Ascomycota; class Pezizomycetes; order Pezizales; family Tuberaceae; genus Tuber; species Tuber calosporum. The sequence goes on from QFET01015068.1 coordinate 6,919, forward strand.
TTCAGAACTTTATTGGAGTTGTGATATATGATGCACATTTCCTTCGACACCTTCCCTCCAACACTGCCCCCCTCTCGGACCTAATTTCCCAAGATATGTTTGAATGGCAAGCCTTGCATGAGGAAGCCTTCAAACAGGTTAAGCGCCTGGCCAAGGGGGCTATTCCGCTCCGCCCTATCTCATATGAGACATCAGCTGATCCAATATACCTCATTACTGGCGCCTTTAAGGTTGGATAAGGAGCATGGGTTGGCCAATTACCCTCCCCTCGAGAGAGCATACCCTGCCGCATTCCACAGCAGAATGTTTGCAACAAGTCAGCTGCACTACCCTGTCAATGAATTGGAACTTTGAGCGATTGTGGATGCCATTGAGGCTTTCTATCCGATTCTATATGGCACGAAGTTCACTGTTGTGTCTGACAATAAGGCTCTATCCTGTTTCCTGAAGCAGACAGACCTACCTTACCACCAACCTAGATGGTGCATGTTCCTGCAATCTTATGATTTCGATATCATACATAGACCTGGCAAAGACAATGTCCATGGAGATGCACTATCAAGGATATATGAAGACACCCAAGCTGAAGAAGACCAAATACTCGAAGCCCTTCAGAGAAGAAACGTATGAAGACCCCCTCCTCCGCCATAAGCAGTGTATCAAGACACTATCTTAACATCGCCCATGCTCTAGACCCTTCTTCTGCCCTCACTCTTCCAGTACCCTCACGCACTCTTACTCCTGAACACCACTCCATGTGGTACTCCTATCATGGCACCAGCTCAAACCGCTCCAGCTCCCAAGAAGCGTCTCACTACTCAGATTCTGTTGTACAAGCTATGAACAAAGCAGCAGATACCCTCGAGCTTGCAACCAATGCCATTCAAGGTTGTGAAATCGTCGAGACCTCCTCCTATCTCAGCAACCCTCAAGAGCTATCCCATGACACTGTACTTATTGAGTGAGCTTAAGCTCAACTGTCTGGCCTGCGGTGAGAATTAACAATACTCACGGAGATATGGACAAACCACTGCATCCAGATGCTATACCCAACTGCTTTAAACGAATCTATGATTCTCTCACCCAACTGGAATCCCTTGTAGTCAGCACCTACGGAAATATCGCCCCCAGCAGCACACCTACTGAACCTGACCCTCAGCCACACTAGTCCCTCCTCGACCCCTAGTCAATGAACGGGACCGATTTCTTGAATCTAATAGACACAGAGCCATGCACTGGACTGCCTGTGTCTGGGACGAATGCCAAACCCACATGAATGGAAGAATACAGGATACTTTCCCTCAAGATCCCACGATATTCCAGGACCCTTGCCTCTTTACTCTTCCTCCAACTTTGTCTCCCCTCATCATCCCAAGAGCAGAGCAGAACACTGATGGGCTGTTCCACCTTCCCTCCATGATGATGATAGCTACCTAGTCTTTCATACTGTTATTAATAAGGGAAAAGAAAGAGAAATATCCGGATTTCGACTAAGGATGGTGCCTACCTACTCCCGAAGCACCTGTAGATTTTGAGGACTGTTTCTTTGATCAGCCCTCCTCACAGCTTGACCTTCGCGCTTTTCAGCTTACCAACTCCATGAAACGAAAGTGGTACTCCTGCATTCGAAATGCTACCCAGAAGGACCCTCTCCTTGTTGTTGTGACCAAGGCTATCGACCACCCTGACTGGCTCTTATATGATAGAGTTTTTGTCAGAAAGGGGAAGGATTACACTAGAGACTATCCTTATGTCCCTTTTGAAGCAAGCTATCAAGGTGCTAACATCAGAAGCGAAATAGTGCGCATTACCAATGAACAAATGGCACATATGGGTTGGCAGAAATGTTTTGAATATACTTCAAGACACTTGTACTGGCTCTCCATGAGGAACGATATCAAAGCCTATGTCCGCAGATGCCAGCTATGCCAGCTCAACAAGCAACCTACCACTGCCCCTGAAGGATCAGTCACCCCCCTCCCTGTCCCCAGGCAGCAATTCTTGTCCCTTGCAATTGACTTTGCAGGACCCTTCCCTAGCGATTCCAAGCTTGAACTCATCATGATTGTCTTAGATCGATTGAGTAGCTTTACCTACCTCATACCAGTCTCTAAGGGCATCAAAGCTATCGAAACAGCTCACACCCTCATTGAGCGACTCTTCTCCATTCATGGTTTCCCTACCTCCCTAGTTTCTAATATAGACCCCATGTTTACCTTACGCTTTTGGACACAGCTTATGGCGAATATCAATGTTGATCTCAACATGGCTACAGCTTACCATCACCAGACCAATGGACAGACTGAGCGCAGAATCAGAACTTTTCGACAATGCCTTAATAAGTATGTCAACCTTAAAGGTACCAAGTGGGTTCGCCACCTACCTCATGTCCAGACTGCAATCAATGCAGCTCCAAGTGATAGCACAGAACTATCTCCCTTCGAAATCACCTTTGGCAGACTACCAAACCCCCTCCCCAGTGTCAGAGTTCTCTCCACTTCAGTACTAGCAGCAGTCATGATTGCTTCCCAGATCATGAAGAACCAGCAACTCGCCAGAGATGCACTAAAGAAGGCCAGAGCACGCTAAACTACCTCTAGCGAAAACAGAAGAAACGATGGTCCCCCAATCATCCCTAACGTAACTGAAGTTATCCCAAGTCACCACCATATGTCCATAAGGTTGGACGAAATCACAAACTAGTTGGACCATGGTTAGGACCTTTCTCAGTAAGCAAAGGACCTGACAGACATAACAACTACAAACTCATACTTCCCCCAGTGATGGCAGGAATCCACCCATGGATCCATCGCAGCCATCTTCGCATTTAGCTAAGACCAAACCCCTTCGCCTTTACAGGAACACCTGTACCCATATCCAAAGAACCTGTCACCTTCGATGCCAGTGTATAAAGAGCAATAGGAAATCGAAAAGATACACAAAGATCGAATCTATGGCAAAAAACAACAGTTCTTGATCTATTGGAAAAGCTATGACGAAATTTAAGCAACATGGGAACCCCTCTACAACCTAGAAGGCGCCAGTACCCTCATCAGATCCCACTAGTTCGATACCTACAATGAATCTATACCTTTCAGACTCCCTTGATCCCATGGCGAGACTTTCTCTGCCTGGACACTTCAGAAACCAGACTATGCTCCCCTCTCACCTGTGCTTGACCCTGACAGATTTTGGAAACCCCTTCAAGACTCAAACTACTCAGAATCCGATACCAGCACAACACTCTCCACCTTGAAAGAATCTGAGATGGAAAGCTAACTACTTCATAGTATTGTCTTCGCTACTATGGAGCTTATAAAGGTGTAAGGTCCTGACACCAGTGATGGATATATGTTTACTGAATAAGTTATATGTTTTGAAATTGAGTGGAATGCTCCAAAGGCGGGTTGGTCATTAAGCCCTTTAGGATATTCCTTATCGTTTTGTTTGTTTTATTTCTTTTAAGGGGAATGTAACAGAATCCTATTTTGTTTCTACTATTACTACTGACTAGATGTCGGTTATTACTTATTTGGGGTTATACCTGATTAGCACTAGGATTTGGTTGTCCCTACCTACATGGCTATAACTTCCGAACTGGTTATTCTTTCCCTGTTTCGCTTATCACTACACCTCCTTGCTTCTACCCATTTAGGTATCGCTATCCTCCTGCTATACCTACTAGATTTGTATAGTATTAGCCATATCTTGTTCCTGTTCAAATTATGTGTATTGGCACAATCTTATAGCATGAGTAAGAAAATACAACCCAGTATTAAGAGTATACTATGTGCCCACTTGTGTGAGGAGTATTGTAGTATGAAGCTAGATTGGTAGTAGTTCTTGTCCTTAATTAACTAAAGCAAAGTAGGCGCCAACAAGCTATTTATACAGGTGCATGTCCTCCTTATACTCAGTAACAAAATAGGGAAAACATGGTAAGAAACATAAGTGCGAATATGTTTGACCCTGAAAAACTACCAAAGAAATCCCAATAAAATATGCGTAATCTGAAGTGGTGTGCGCGAAATAAACGGAGAGATAACACATGATACATGACCGGTAAAAGGTCTCTATACATGGAAAGATAACCGGGTAATCCCGCATATAACATAAGAAATATACGCATTATTTCTCAAACATTATCATGAAATATAACCGAGAATATGATATACCCTAGCTCTAGTAATATCCATAGTTTCCCTGAGTAAACTAGAAATAACCAAGCAGAGACATAAACAATATTACCATAGGAAATATACATATGAAACGAATTGAAGAATTTCAACACTTCCCCTCATTATCTACAGCCCAACAATTTCATCATCCATTCATGTGCCAGATTCGCAAGTACCTTGGTACAAATGTCTGCAAGGTTTTCTGATGACGCAACCTTCAGGAGTATGAAAGAACCGTTATCGATCTCTTCTCGTATTTTGTGAAAATGGATATCGATATGTTTTGTTCGTTCATTAAGTTGATGGTTGGTTGCCTGATAATTTGCGCCGGTATTGTCAGCATGTAAAGCGACCGGTGTTGTAAGCCGGATGTCACTGAGACCTTTGATTGTCAATTGGATTTGCCTTGCTGCTAGGGATATAGCTACATATTCCGCTTCCGTAGTAGATGTTGCAATTGAGGCTTGCTTCTTGGACCGCCAGGATATACAGGCATTGTTAAAAAGAATAACATACCCTGAGAAGGAGCGGCGGGTATCGAGACAAGCTGCAAAGTCCGCATCCACATAGGTGTTCATAGTGTTTGTAGTTGTACAAGGGTGGAAGAGTCTAATGTCGTTGGTACTGTGAATGTACCGAAGGACGTGTTTAGCGGCATTTAGGTGGATTTCGGTCGGGCAGGAAGAACATTGTGAGATAAAGGATATTGTATACGCTATATCGGGTCTGGTACCACTAGTCGGGTATATAAGTTATCCTATTATCGATTGGTATATTGACATGTCCGGTATCTGTTCATCCACTGTCCCTTTCCGTAGTTGAATGCTTTTGGGTAAGGGGGTAGAGACTGGCAGTTAGTTTTCCATTCCATATCGCTCGAGGACTGACTTGATGTATCGTTGCTGGGCAAGATGTATCCTGTCTGTTGTATGGTGATGTGTAGGCCAAGTAGGAATATGGCTTCCCCTAAGTCCGTGATCTCCAATGCCGGTTTCTGGTCTTCTATGAGAGAATTAGCTTGGAGAGTGTTGGCCGAGTATATAGCGATGTCGTCAAGGTAAACCGATAGGTATATGTCGTGTTTACTGTGAACAAACATGCATTGGTCAAGGGCTGATGTCGCAAAACCTTTGGATGTTAAGTAACTAGTGAGGAGAGCGTACCATTCGTTCTCAGATTGGTTAAGTCCATAGAGACATCGGTTAAGTGGCCATACTTTGTCTCCATTACCGAACCCAGGTAACGGTCGCATGTAGACTTCTTCTTTCAACTCACCATAAAGGAATGCAGATTTGACATCGAAGTGCGGTGGTCGCCATTTGTTTTTAGCACATATTGCAAGGAGGAAGCGGAGTGATTCATATCAGATGACTGGAGCGAAAGTATCTTCGAAATCAAAACCCGTTACTTGTGAGAATCCTTTGCCAACAGCCCTTGTGCAGTACCTTTCTAATGTACCATCAGCATTTCGCTTGGTCTTAAAGACCCATTTACTGTCAATAATCTTGCGTCCTGTAGGTTTATCTACTTCATCGAAAGTACCACTTTTCTCTAGTGCCTTTATTTCCTCGTCCATTACGTGGGTCCATTGTTCCTTAAGCGAGCTGTTCACTGCCTGGGTGTAGGTTTTAGGATCCTCATCAGATGGTACAGTGACATTTCTGCCAAAGTATTGTGGTGGGCGAACGGTTCTGCCACATCTGGTCCGTATCTCAGGTGGATTTTCCAGTTGTACTTCTTGTATATGAGGTTCTGGTGTTTTTCCAGGACTTTCGGGACAGTCATAATCTTCAGGATGTTCAGGAAGTGGAGGTGGATGTACTTCAATGGTTGGTTTGTCATTTACTTCCTGTGTTAGAGTTTTATCGGGTGCCAGTGCTCTTTGGTAGAAAGGTGGTTAACGTGTTGCAAAGGTCTCTGATGAGGGTGCAGGTTCCTTGAGGTCAAGAGGTAGTATAGTCTTGGTTGTCCAGTGGAGCTGACGCGTGTCTGAGATCTTGTGCAATGATGGTATGTATATACAGTATATTTTGCTGGAGGAAGTATAACCAACAAGGTATCCTTCAATGGCCCGGGGCTGTAACTTTGTTCCTTGTTTTCTGGTCTCCTCAGGTATATGGACAAAGCATTTGGTCCCATAGGGGTGTAGGTGGTTTACTATCGGCTTCTTGGTATAGAGAGATTCATAGGGCGTTAGTTTTCCTATAGATCAGTTAGGGAGGATGTTCCGGAGGTATACAGCTGTTGTAACTGCTTCAGCCCATATACACATTGTAAGACCTGATAGCATAGAGTGTGTAGATGTGATAACGGTCCTATTGTACGGTTCGGCAATGCCATTAGATTCATGATAGTAGGGAGGTATTTTGTCATGTATGATACCCAGTTTTTCAAACATGGTTGTCATATCTTTGTTAACATATTCTCCTCCATTATCGGTCCTGAATCGTTTAATAGTAGCGTTGTCCTGGGTGTGTGTTTCTCCGATGAATTGGTAGAATACTTTAATGGTATGGGATTTGGCTTTAAGAGGGTAAATCCAGGTGTTCCGTGTACAATCATCAATAAAGGTGACATAGTACTAGGAGTTTCTGGAAGAAGGGGTAGAGAATTTTCCACTAAGATCAGAGTGGATTAAATCATAGGGAATTTCACATCTTTTGTCTGTAGATTCAGGTTTGCGTTTAGTTGATTTGGACGTAATGCAGGTTTCACACTGCCAGTCTTTCGGAACTTCTGGGATAGTTGGATTGTCTGAGTAGTTGGTACATTTTAGGTAGGATGGTGAAGGATGTCCGAAGGCTTCATGCCACTGTTGGTAAGTCATCTTGTTCGCCACTACTTTTTCTTCCTGCACAACATAATCTTGACCATCAAGCTTTCCCCATATCACTTCTCTTTTATTCTCCCTGTTTACAAACATATCTTCCCCTTTACTACGCAAAGAAAAACCATTCCCCAAAGGAACAATAGCGCGCCGTGACAACAAGTTACTTTGACCTAACTTTGAAACCCAGAGAACTTGTTTTAGGAATACAGGGGCTACATGACCGTTTGAAGTTTTGGCCATGAGGTTGACAGTTCCTCGGCCACATGATTCTATTACCGAATCATCGCCTAACTTAACAGTCCCTGTACTTGGTTCAAAGTTTATAAGAAGGTTTAGGTTACTTGTCATGTGTGAGCTTGCGCCTGTATCAATTCCCCAGTTGTGTGGGTGAGGAGTCTTTAGCGTAGAGAGGAGGGATGTGGATGTACTGACCGGTTCAGATATTTCTTCTTTGCCGATCTTTGCTGAACTAACAGCTTTCTTTTCCTTCTTCTTTTAGTTGTCGCCCTTGACTTTATTACACTCATTCCAGGTATGTCCCTCAGCGTGAGCAGTGGGGTAATGCTGTTTGCAGTAGGTACATTCCTTGGATATGGCCACAGGTCTCCGGGAAGGTTCCCTTCCTTTTCCTTTGACATCAGTGCTTTTATACACTTTGTCGTCCTCAGGGCTAACCGAGGGTCTCATGTCCAACAACTTGTTGTAGACATGGTCATAGATAAGGTCCTCCTTGGTTTGGAGGTTGTCGACAAGGTTACTCATTGATTCAGGTAGGGAGCGGAGAAGAACTGCTGCTTTGGCTTCGGGTGACTCGAATACTGATTTGAATACAAATGGTAGAGCATATCGGTCGTCAGCAGAGGAGGAGAAACAACGGTGTTGTATTCGATTCCAGAGGGTATCGTACTTGTTGATATGGTCTGCAATAGGTGCAGAGGTATCGTACTTGGTATCGAGGACAGCGTTGAGTTGTTCGAAGAAGGAGGTGGTGTTTTCTCTAGCAAATTTATCTTGGAACGCTTTCCAGATGGCGGGGGGTGTTTTGTGGGTGGCCAACAAAATCAGCCATTGGGGGTCAATCATTTCAAGGAAGTAGGCCGAGATCCATTGGTATCAATCGCGGAATTCATCTAATCTCTCGGAGTTATTACTTCCATCCTCGTCCTCTTCTTCCTCCGGTAGAGTTTCCTTTTCCGTTACTATGTTCGAGCAATTATATAAAGTAAGGACATATTCCGAGATATCTCGCCAGGTCCGGTAGTTATTAGGGCCTGTGAGCTTTGGGATAGAGCTCAATTTGTAACTGGGTGCCCAACTACGTTTGGAGTTGTTGGCATAAGATCTGGGGTTTGGTGCAGGAGTTCCTTGTGGAGGAATGGTGGTTTCTGCCGTGGCTATTTTTGCTCGCTAAAGGCAAACTGACTTTGGTTGCTAGGTACCGGTAGTTTGCTTTGCACTTGTAAGTGGTTGTAGCAAGAAAATTGCACTTTCAGTAAGAACTCGGATATAGTGAGGCAGGAAAACTCAGACTTAAGCGAGGAGTGTCAAGACTTTTCCTATCGATTTGCCAAGAATGTTTTGCCAAGAACGTTTCTTTTCAAGACCGATGTTTCGTTTCGTGTTTCGTTTCATGTGAAAATGTTTCGATGTTATACGAAATATTTTCGGTGATGGAGGTTACTTTCGTTTTGGAAGAAATTTGTTTCGTGGTGAAAGAGGTTAGGGTGTAAGTGTAAGTCATATAGCTATGGATGCTCCGGGCTCATAACCTGTTCAAATTATGTGTATTGGCACAATCTTATAGCATGAGTACAAAAATACAACACTGTATTAAGAGTATACTATGTGCATGCTTGTGTGAGGAGTATTGTAGTATGAAGGTAGATTGGTAGTAGTTCTAATCCTTAATTAACTAAAACAAAGTAGGCGGCAACAAGCTATTTATACAGGTGCGTGTCCTCCTTGTACTCAGTAACAATATAGGGAAAACATTGTAAAAATCATAAGTGCGAACATGTTTGACCCTGAAAAACTACCAAGGAAATCTCAATAAAATATGCGTAATCTGAAGGGGTGTGAGCGAAATAAACGGAGAGATAACACATGATACATGACCGGTAAAAGGTCACTATACATGGAAAGATAAGTGAGAAATCTCACACATAACATAAGAAATATACGCATTGATTCTCGAACATTATCATGAAATAAAACCGCGAATATAATATACCCTAACTGTAGTAAGGTCTGTAGTTTCCCTGAGTAAACAAGAAATAACCAAGCAGAGACATAAACAATATTACCATAGGAAATATACATATGAAACGAATTGAAGAATTTCAACAGTTTCTTCCTGTTTGGATTCCATTACTTGTTTTGTTAGCTCCATCCTGTCGCTTTTAACCCTCGGTTTTCGGAATATGGTTACCTTGTTATGCCCCCTCTGTTAGCATGTTGTTAGACCGGATGTTTGCGCTTTTGTTTAGTTTTCTTAGCTACAATCTTTTGTATTTAAAGAACCTGAAATCACTTAAGGATTCGGACTCTCAAGCCTCACAGGACTATCATCTTTAATACCACAGGTTGAACGGTCACTCTATTAGTTCCATACCTTTTACCTTGTCTATTGAAGACCTATCCATCGACGCTTCTCCCCCTATCCTTATAGTATCCTCAGAGTCCCTTTGGGATTCTCGAGATACTTGGGAGTAGGTTACATCAAGAATCCCAAAGGGACTCTGAAGATACGATTAGGATAGGAGAAGTATTGATGGATAGGTTTTCATTAGACAAGGTAAAACGTATGGACCTAATAGAGTAACTGTTCAACTTGTAGAATAAAAGATAATAGTCCTTTGGGCCTTGAGAGTCCAAATCCTTAAGGGATTGGAGGCTCTTTAAATACAAAGGATTGTATCTAGGAAAACTTAACAAAAGTGCAAACATCCTGTCCAAAAAACATCCTAACAGAGGCAGCATACCAAGGTAACCATATTCTGAAGACAGAGGATTAAAAGTGACAGGATAGAGCTAATAAAACAAGGAATGGAATCCAAACAAGAAGGAACAAAAGATCGCTTAATACTATACAAATCCAGTAAGTATAGTAGGAGGATAGCGATACCCACATTGGTAGAAGCAAGGAGGGGTAGTGATAAGCAAATCAAGGAAAGAATAACCAGTTAAGAAGTCATAACCAAGTAGGAAGGGACAACCAAATAGTAGCGCTTATCAGGTGTAAACCCAAATAAGTAATAACCAAAATCAAGTCAGTAGTAATAGTGGAAACATAGTAGGATTCCGTTACATTCCCCTTAAAAGAAATAAAACAAACAAAACGATAAGGAATATCCTAAAGGGCTTAATGACCAACCCGCCTTTGGAACATTCCACTCAATTTCAAAACATATAACTTATTCAGTAAACATATATCCATCACTGGTGTCAGGACCTTACACCTTTATAAGCTCCATAGTAGCGAAGACAATACCATGAAGCAGTTAGCTTTCCATCTCAGATTCGTCCAAGG
>QFET01015087.1:0-10430 GCA_003316355.1 Tuber calosporum
GCCTTAGGAGAAGATTAGTTTTGTTCAGATTTGGGGAATGTAACATGTGTACATGTTCCAGTACCTCTATTTCAACTCTCGTTAGCCTTTCCTTTGTCAGATTACATTCATTTGATTTAATTTCTTTTGTATTTGATTTCCTTACCGGAATCTCTAGATTCCGGCGCCTTTATTACTGTATGCTTTAGAGGATCGGCAGGATTGTGCCCCAGGAGTTCCAAGGGAAGGAACAGGTCATGTATACCGGCGGTAGGATAGAGGCAGTATTGTGGGAAAGCCCCAGGCTTTCCAGGACTCCGGGAGGGTCACAGGATTCCGGTAGCTGTACACACACCGGTAATGATAGTGGCTGCAGGTTTCCAGAGCCTCAGCTCTTGTAGGAAAGATTTCATGTATTTCAGAGTGGTCTCCTGGCTAGCAGGAGACATCAGACTTCAGACAGATGCCTAGACAGTGAATACACTTGGTTGAACGGCGATCCTATTGTTCCCCTTCGCTCTATAAACTATTCTATTGTACTCCCCTTGTCTTCGCCTCTCAGCAGGTCTCCCTTAGACACCAAAGTGATAGCAGGCTACCGCTTAGGCTCTATTGTATAACCGTTCACACAGGCTAGCGCCTGTTACAGTCATACATCTTTAGGGTCAAACAGTGTTCGCACTGTTTAGACCATGGCCGAAGCTTCCTAGGATATTTCTTTAATATGGCCAACCTAAGTAGTGGGAAAAGTGTATAAATAGGTAGCAGTCCCCCATAGTTAAGGGATCATCAAGCAACGGAGAAGAGACCTTAACAATATATTCAGTTATTCAGTTATTAAGTTAACTAGTTATAAAGCCTTCGAGAATACTTTTATCTTAACCATTCTTTTTACCGTGCTTTGCAGACAGTTTTCTGATTTTCTCGATACGAGCACGGACTAGTCAATTCAACAGTACCGAATTGGCTACCCTGTAACACTATATTGTTACTCTCCTGTCACCAAAGCAACTCTATATTCCCTCATGCACAGAGAATACTTTGACGCTCAAAGTTTTGATCAGTGCCAACATTGTGGGCACTGCCGACCTCTCAACTTTGACAACATATTTCCTATCTGCTGCAAAGGATACACACTTGACCTGCGTGCAGTAGCACTGCGACAACTTGCTCGCATATAGCGAAAATATACAGAACATATCTATCGTCAAGACAGACGGCGGATAACTGCATTTACAAAACGCAAACAATAATCCACCATATCCTACTTTTTGAAGAAATGCTTGTCGCTGACCTTGCGGAAAAACCCGCTATTCAAGCTAATTTCTCTTCCAGTTACCACCTTTGGCCTAGAGGCCAGACTACTGGTTATTTTATATTTTTTCAAAGAGAAATTATTTGGGTGTCTAAGCGAGCTGCCATGGCTATGGCACGTGATGACACACCTATTCCTAGTCCTTTGGGACATGATAGGATGATCGAAGACGATGACAAGGAATCTACCCCTTTTGCATCCTTAATCCTGTCCCGAAGCCGTACCAGCTCTCTCATTACTCATTTGGGTCGTCCACCATCAAGAGTTCAGAAACGTGCCGAGTGAACCAAGAAGCCTGTCAATACACAAGATAACTTCCAGCAAAATTTTGTCTATGCATTATGCTACCTGGACCGAACCTTGAGAGAAAGTGCCGATGAGAATCACATAGCGATCTCAGCACTATCACAGGAGGCCAGGCCGGGTTTTACAATGCTAGAATTGCTGCAGAGCCGTATGGCCAGAGGTGAAGTAATCAATGATGCTGAGATACAGGAAGGTCGCCGTGCATTGGAACAATTGAGTGGCGACACTGAACGGGAACAGCAAAGGTTACGTGCCGAGGTTCAGGAAGAGTTCTGACGCCAACAGGCTCAACAAGAGCAACAGGCCCAAGTCTCAGAAACCATGGACCGAATCCTGGAAAAGGCACTTATGGAACTCAATACTATATTGAACCAACAGGAACAGGAATGGACCAGAAGGATGAAAGAGCAACGAGAGATTGCGGCTCAACAGCAACGAGAACAGAGTGCGGGTATGAAGGCCTGCCTGGATGCTCTGGTACTTCGATTAGCGGAAAAGACACCTGCACCAACACAGTATGGACCTAGTGATGGTGATCCAGGACCGTCTAACCGAGGACCCACAATGGTACCAATAGAAGGTACTATTCCTATTAAGGAATCAGCATCAACTCCAAGAAGGATTAAGGAAAAGGAGTAGACCGTGGAGGAAATAACCTACCACAGTCACCACTACCAAGTAACCTTGGTGATGCCCCTGACCCAGATGATGATGGGTACGATAGTGATGGAGAGGATGGACGGGGTAGAGAGGGCGGCAGGCCGGAACACGCTCCGCGTTTAGCGTCTATTCCCAGGAACGATCTACCCGAGGACAGGTTAACTATGTCTTTCTTAGAATGTATCGGTGGACTCTTCCGACCAGCAAAGCTAATAGCGGAACCACCCTACTTCTTCAAAGGAAATGACAACCAAGATGTTTGAAACTGGTTGACAGCCTGTGAAGACTACTTCGATCGCAATCCTATACAGTGGGAAAATCATGCACACAGAATAGTTTTTGCCTTGGGGAAAACAAAGGGGAACAAAGTGGCACCTTTCTCGGAGAAATACCGGAAGGTGATGGGTTGCTTAGGTGGATATAACCGGGACTAAGACTATTCCATATGGGAACGCTTTCGACAAGAAATTACCAAGCGATATATTGGCATTGAGGAGGAATGATGAGCCCTAGAAGAAATGACTAAGGTAGTCTATATGGGAAAAATCGACACCTATCTTCTACTTCTTGAAAATCTCAACATCAAGGCCGGTCTCACAGGAATTAGTTGGAGGGTACGGGTGGAAAGCAAGCTTACAGAAGAAATTCTTCGCCGGTTATCTCATCTAAAGTTTTCCTTGGATGAGGAATGGATGGAAACCATACGGGAAGTTGGCAGACAAGAGGAGGAATTTCTGGAACGGCGGAAACTATCCAAAGGTGAGCCCTCAAATAGTGGTGCATCCAAGCGAAAACGCGATGATACAGCAAAAGGGTTCAACACCAAACACGGATACACTGACCAGAAATAAAAAAACAATCCTAACCAATAGAAGTCAGCTAAAGGAAAACCATCGGAAAGGACAGGAGGATTCCATAATAAAGATGAGCATACGGACTGGAAGAATGCTCATGATGGAATCCCTCAAGACGTTGTGGATAAGCGAAAGACAGGAAAGGGTTGCACTCGCTGCGGCCTCAACAACAACACTAGGCGAAAATGCCGGAAAGGACATAGTGGTAGCAAGAGCTTTTGCTAAGCAACCAACGAAGGACCAACCAAAGTTTTCCCGCAAACCACAGACGCCTGCTCTTGCTGTAAGAACATCACAACCAAGGGTGAACCAGATTTAGAGCGAACCAGCACCTCGGTTATGGGAATTATCGGACACAAAAATGTCCTAATGGCACCAACGGTGATGCCGATTGGGTATTCGGGGCACTAGCAATAGCGACCGGAATCGAAACTGGGAACCCTCAAGTCTAGGGTGCTGATGATCAAGACAATAAGGTTACCAACGATAAAAAAGAATTCCTAAATTCTTCAAAAAAATTGGCAGGCAGGTCCATGTTTGCATGTTGGGAACCGTTGTTCCCTGGAACCTCGATGATGTTCCATAGCATGCTTCAACTGATTGGATTCAGGGGACCGGAGGATGAGACCTCCCCCGTCAGGGAGATCTCGGTTATTTTTTATTCTCCCTCAGATTGGTGCTAACTTTAGGTTCCTGCTTTTTACTTCTTCGGAAGAAGGATCTCCTTTTTAGGCACTTAGATGTGCTTCCCGTTTTTAGACACTCGGGAAGTGCTGGGCAGTAGCAGGGGTGACCCCCCGGTACGCTCTAGCCATATATGCCTCCGGTACAAATTACGGTTATTTAATCCCCCAGAAGGGTGGATTGAACGCAGGACCCTGCAGACAAAATGAACGGGCCAGGCACATTTTACCACTAAACCATAGCTGGAAAGCTGTAAAGTCTTCTGGGAAACCTCATGATATGGGCTAGGCTAACCTGAGGATGTTGTGGCAACAAAAAACAATAACAACAACTACAACAATAAAGGTCCCTATAGCAACCAACCTCACCGCTAATTATGGTAATGGTCAAAATGTCTTGCATGGTAACCTAAAGCTACTCTAAGTGCAATTATTACCGCTTTCGGAGGATATATTCCAAATACTGAAACTGTTACTATTTTCGGAATTTTCTGCTCTTTTCGAAAATATATTTTATTTTCTAAAATTATTACTCCTTTAGGGTATTATCCTACACGAAAGGCAGAGAAGTATACTTTTTTATTGCATTTTTATGGCGTTTAACTGGTCTCTCCCCTATTGACGGGTGTTTTAATTTTTTGTGAGCCCCTCAGCAGGGGGTAAAGACCGCTCGTAGTGGGCTGCCCAGAATCTTAATAAATAACTATTTGTTTAAGTTCGTCTGAGGAGACCTCTATGGTCGAAACAATGCTGGCGTTGTCACGAACACCCAAGCTATACAACCATAATGTCTACTAAGCGAGGACGAACGGAGATAACAAAGTCGCATAAGCGACAGAAGCTCAAACATGAAGAACCAAAACAGTACCAATTTCCCGAAGGAACTGCACATATCTATGTGTACGAGAAACGATATCGCATAAGAGTTATATTAGACTCTGGATCCAATATCTTTGCTATACACGAAAATTTAATCAAGGAATTGAATATTCCTTACAAGTCTCGTGAGGATCCGATACCCATTTTGGGTTTTACAGGAAACGAATTATCTACCGGAAGGGATTTCACCCTTCCCCTTTACCCGGAAATTGGAAAAAATAAACACTTAACAAAGATTGTGTGCGAGATCGCACCAACAGGAAATTATAGAATAATAATTCCATTTGGGTGGTGGAATAATGAACATCCTATATCCGAAATTCAAGACTCAGAAAGCTGGAGGTTCGAAGCTCAGGGATGTCTGCTTTACCTCTTACTGGAGGATGAAGGTATATCAATCGAGTGGGATGAGCAGGTTCTAGAAGATCCAGAGGCAGTCGTTATTGAAAGAGTGGCAAGAGTAGATGATGAGGAAGAAATAATCCTTGATACACTACCCGCGCAATACTATAACTACAGAGACCATTTCTGCCCATCAACTGCGGCGAAACTACCGGCTCATCAGACCTTCGATCATGCTATTGACCTCAAACCAGATTCCCAACCACCCTGGGGACCAATTTATCCCTTCTCGGAAAAGCAGTTAAAAGCACTGCGAACATATCTGGATGATATGTTAAGATAAGGAAAAATTTCCCCCTGCAAATCACCAGCCGGAGCACCAATACTTTTTGTGCCAAAACTGGATGGACGTCTTAGGTTGGTAGTTGACTACTGAGGACTAAACAAGGTCACTATCAACAACAAATATCCACTACCCCTTATGACGGAACTACGCGACCGTGTTGAAGGAGTTACTATTTTCACCAAGTTGGACCTGAAGGACGGATACCACTTGATACGCATACGAAAAGGCGATGAATGGAAAACAGCCTTTCGCACACGATACGGCTTATATGAATATAATATCATGCCATTTGGTCTGGTAAATGCACCAGCCACCTTCCAAGCAATAATGACTATGATCCTGAAAGACTTTCTTGATGAAGGAGTCGTAGTATACATTGATGATATACTTATATACACTAAATCTGAGAAGGATACTGTCATATTGGCTAGAAAAGTCTTAGAAAGACGGCGAGAATACAGAATGGCCATCTCGCTTACGAAAAGCACCTTCCATATCACATCAGTGGAGTTCCTATGCTATATTGTGGCTGTTGATGGAGTTACTATGAGCGACAGAAAGGTGGAATCAATCAAGGCCTGGAAACCACCCACCTCGATAAAAGAAATTCAAATATTTATGGGCTTCGCCAACTTCTACCGGCGGTTCATAAAGAACTTTTCCGCACTATGCACGCCAATTACTGATTTGCTTAAAGGTAACCCAAGGAAGTTTTCTTGGGGTGAAAAGCAACAGCAAGCGTTTGAGGAACTCAAACGTCGGTTCATCACAGTTCCGATATTATGTCATTTCTATCCGGACAGGGAAACAGTTGTGGAAACAGATGCCAGCGATTACGATCTTGGATGTGTCCTTCCTCAATATTTGGACAAAAAACAACATCCTGTCGCTTTCCATTCTCGAAATTTGACAACTGCTGAATGCAATTATGACATTCATGACAAGTAATTATTAGCAATATTAGTTGCGTTGGAAGAATGGCGACACTATCTTGCTGGGACTGATGAACCTTTCACCATATACACCGATCATCAAAACCTACAATATTTTCTCACAACAAAGGCCTGGTCGGCAAGACATATTCGCAGGGCTCAGAAGCTTACTGATTTTAACTTTAAAATCATTTACCCCCCTGGAACCAGAGGGGGCAAACCAGATGCTGTTCAAATGTGTATGGCCACGATCTTATATCTATCGGAATATACTAACGCAATACTAAGCGAGTATTGCGGGCACGCCTTGATGAGGAGAGGTAGATTTATGAAGGTAGATTGGTAGGTAGTCTGTTCCTTATTCTTCTAAGTGAGAAAAAGTGGGCGGTATCCCCTATATATACAAGAGTACGCCCTCCCGTTATCTAAAAGAATATAAAAGGGAAAAATATAAGTACGAACGTGTTTTACCGTAACGTCAGTAGAAAAAACATAAGTGCGAACGTATTTGACCCTGGAAACCTGCCAAGAAAATCCCAAAAGTTTATATAAATCTAAAGTGGTGTGAGGGGTTTCGTTGTGAATGATAAGACATAAAGGACGGAACAATAACCGTTAAAATAAGTGATAAGCAAGCGAAATAACCCGAATACCAGATAAAGAATTATACATAAAAATCCTTATCGTAATAATGAAATATAACAGAAATAAAGGCACAGTATGTCCTAGCTGTAGTAATGTATGCGGTGTAATAGGTATTGCCGAAACACTAACTAAGTAAGAGAATATACGATATGTTCAAGGAAATATTCATATGAAAACGAATAAGAAATTTCAACAGATGCTTTAAGCAGGCGGCCAGAGTATGGCCCTAAGGAGGGAGCTGAGCATGCCAAGCAGGCTATACTTCAGTCTTATCACTTTGAAAACCGGCAGAATAACCGAAACTTAGTTGTCTCAGTTATATCAGGAAAAGAAAACTCAGAACACCTCAGTCAGCGGTTGCCTCAAGAGGAACAGAACAATATGATAAGGATTAAAAGACTTCAACAGGAAGCAAGAATCCCGACTCGAGGTTCCAAGCTTGCCGCCTGTCATGACCTATACAGTACCGAAACCAACATTGTTCCTGTGAATGGGCAAGTGCTCATTGGGGCAGGATTGGCTATCGGATTACCAATCGGAACATATGCACGTATTGCACCACGTACTGGATTAGCAGTCAAGCATGGTATTTCCATTGGAGCCGGAGTAGTGGATGCGGACTATAGAGGAGAGGTTAAAATCCTCCTTGTCAACACTACTGACAATCCTTTTCAGGTACACACAGGAGACCGGATAGCCCAGATGATTGTGGAAAAGGTTGATGAGGTTATGGAGTTAGATGAAACTGAACGAGCAAGCCAAGGGTTTGGCAGTTCAAATATATGGTTGGAAGAAAACCAACCACATTTATGTTTCCTATATTCTGACGGAAAGCACGAATATTTGGACTCAACGGATATTACCTCAAACCCGATATGCACTAAAGGACAAACACTAATGTCGAATGCAATAATTGCAAAGTGTGAAGTCAAGAAATTGGATATAAAATTCTTGGAACGGGTAAGAGAAATGGCAAACGAGGATCCAGATTGGCTAGACCGAAAGAAGGAACTGGAAAGTTTACGGAATGATGGCAAAGAAATGCCGAAACAATGGTCCCTAACAGATGGAATGCTCTACTTTAAAGAACGCCTATATGTTCCTCAAAACGAACACCTGCAGACAGATATTGCACAAAGCTGTCACGACTCTAAGCATGCAGGACATTTCGGTCAAGAAAAGACTCTGGAAATTATCACAAAAGACTTTTATTGGAAAGGAATCGCGAAAAGGATAAACACCTATGTACGATCCTGTACTGAGTGCCAAAAGGCTAAGGCACCAAGACATGCACGCTTTGGACTGTTACAACCACTACAGGTCCCATTCGCTGCTTGGGCATCTACCTCGGTAGATTTTATCACACAACTTCCCAAATCTGCAGGATACAGCCAGATCATGGTTGTAGTTGACCGGTTCACCAAAATGGCACACTTTATTGGCTTAGAAGAAAACGCGACCGCAAAGGACGTTGTAGAAGCATTCATCAAAGAAGTTTGGAAACTGCATGGGTTACCAACAGAAATCATTTCCAACATGGATGCAAAGTTTGCAGGAGAATTTTGGGAATCATTGTGCAAGACATCAAGCATCAAAAGAAAGATGTCTACGGCTTACCATCCTCAAGCTGATGGACAAACGGAAAGAGTCAACTAAGTGCTGGGAGGCTACCTTCGAATATTTGTCAACTACGATCAGGATGACTGGTACCATCTACTGCAGTTAGCCGAGTATGCATATAACAACTCGGTAACAAGCGCATATGGAATAACCCCTTTCGTCGCAAATTATGATTACCATCCTCAAACAGAATGGATGAAGGAGCGAGAAGCTCAGAATCCGGGAGCAACTATGTATGCTCACTGGATGAATGCGATACATGAAAAGGCAAAGGAATCCCTTGAGAAGACTCATGAAGGGATGAACAAGTACTATGACCGCAAAGCTCGCAGTCAACCGTACTTCAAAATTGGCGACTTGATTATACCAAACGCGAGGAATATCCGCACCAAGCGACCGTCCAAGAAGTTAGCACCAAAATTTTATGGCCTGTTCAAAATCCTAGAGCAAAGAGGAAACCTTGCCTACAAATTGGAAATATCAGAGCGATGGAAAATCCATCCGGTATTCCATGTATCGCTACTCGAGCCATACCGAAAATCAGTTCGACCTGGCCGAGAACAACTACCCCTGGCACCAGAGGAAGTTGAAGGGGACCTTGAATGGGAAGTGGAAAAAATCATCAAAAGTGAAATAATCTCTTATGAGCGAAGATTCAGATGATGTTCACGAACGGTCCAAGAACTTTGATACTTTGTCAAGTGGAAAGGATGTTCCAAAGATGAGAACACCTGGGAACCACTAGAGCACTTAGAGCATGCTCAAGAATTGATTGAGGATTTTCACAGGGAAAATCCGGCAATGCCAAAGTTGGGGTAGGTAGTATCTACGGAAAGGTTTTTCCTGCTGTGGCCAAGAAATCGCAGAAGGTTTTTTAGCCCTACTAGAAGGTGTACTAAAAGGAAGAATTGCTCTATGAAGAAGCTTAGGACGGGGGAGCTGATGTTACACATATGGGATATGGTACTGGACTTTCGAGTCTAAAGATGTGATAGTATATAGCGAAGGGAGGTGACTATATTGACTACAACCCACACTGGCAAGAAGTAGGTTCGTATCCAGAACTACTCAGCCTCGGTGAAAGATGACAGAGTAATTTATCCAAGTGGATCTATTACGTATTCTGCATTCTTGATAATCCGAATGCATCTGCACATGAGTGCATATATGCAGGAAAGATGGCCATCCAGACTGATCACCTGGTATTCCGTATGATGTTCGCAAATGGGCGGCATCATTTTGAACTTAGTTCATTTGGCAAATAGATCGAAGGCTATCTACTGGTGGAGTCTTTGACACCCTCAGACAAATAGATAGTCCGTGGGATCATTTGTTGTAGTGGGGTCATACATCTTCAGGCTCAAACAGTGTTCGCACTGTTTAGACCATGGCCGAAGCTTCCAAGGATACTTCTTTAATATGGCCAACCTAAGTACTTGGAAAAGTATATAAATAGGTAGCAGTCCCCCATAGTTAAGGGACACGCTCCGCGCCCTTTATTTTCCTCCCGCTTGAAACTCTTGCCCCTTTTAGCCGAACAAAACTTCGCCCTTTTGTGTGGCAACAGCCACGACACACCAAATCTTGCCCCTCGCTTAGGCTTCACTCTTTAGCGACACAGCCCCACTTCCTGTGTAAGAGGGATGGCCACAGCTTCCCCTGGCCCCTCCAGGTCAGCCTCGCGCACCCAGCACCGCATAGCCCCCTACTCAGCCCACTCCTCCCGCGCCAGCACCCCTGGGCCCCTCCCCGACCACCTAATTGCAACCCAAAACCTGCTAGACGCTATAGTCACCCAGTTTAGCCTCTCACAGGAATCCTTCCCTGCGTTTGACAACTCCCTCCTCCATAACCTTTCCGACGGGGAAG
>QFET01015093.1:0-47101 GCA_003316355.1 Tuber calosporum
GGGACCAGGAGGAGCACAGGTAGTAGAAGCAGCAGTGACCCTGGCAGCCAGGTCTCTGACCGATGCCTCTAGGTTGGCAAAGGGAAGGGTGGGGATAGAGGCGGGAGTGGCAGCTTTGCAGGTGTTAGTCGCTTCGAGGCGTTCCAAGCGGGTACCGATTGCGCCAATACCTGTGATCAGCTTACAGAGGAGGAGAATGAGTACTGTCTCACCAAGCGAGAAGCCACGGAGGTCTACGTCCCATAAACGTGGAAAGTGGTCAGGGTTCGGATCCATTGAAGATCTAAGCTCATCATAGAGTTGCCTTAGGAGGGGAAGATTAGGATCAAGGGCACATGGAGACTGTGATGCAGATGAGGAGTCTAGGCCAGACACTTCAGCAGCGGGTGCAAGGAGGGCAGTGGAGCTGGGGCGGCCGCCGTAGGGGTTACCACGCTCTGAGGTACAGGATTAGGGCCTAGAGGCCCTTCAGGGGTTGTGAGTCATCCTTCTTGCGAGATGAGTCAGGGGAAGTGCGGAGTCGCTTATAGGTGAATCCTAAGCAAAAAGCAAAATTTGGTATGTCGTGATGGTTGCCATACAAATCCGTGAGGTTTTATGCAGCCGAATGCGGTAATGTATTTAAGCGAAAGGAAAGAAGTGGGCACGGAGTGTGTGGCTAAAGCTTGGTAGGCACTTCGATATCTATATCCCGCGTCTGAGTGTTCCCTGACTACAACTGGTTTACATATAAACCGGTATTTTCATCCCAACCTTCGTCTCTTAGTCTGAGAGCGAACCTCGTTAGACCCTGAAACTTTCTCTTCCGCTACACAGCTAATGGTATGCTCAGAGCTTCCAACTTCTCTGAGGGTGTGGACCCACTTAGTCTGAGTTGTCAACCTTCTTTCAGCTGTTTAACATATGGTCGCCCAGTTTGGAACGTACCAATAACTTATTAATACTCCTAGGGGCCAGCTTGGGTGTTGGCCGAATCTGCTTCGTGCCATCTTATCTGTCTCTGCAGCTGGCTTTCAGGATGAGAAGTGTTCACAAAGGGGCCAATACCTTCTCGTCTTCACTGCCTCTCCTTATCAACTTGTTCCGATAGGTTCATTGACCTTATAGGTATCAAGGGGGCGTCAGCGTACTCTCGCTCTGTATCGCAGTAGCCTACTTCAATCCCGCATTCATACCCATCGAGGACTACCTGGGCTCTCTTAACCTCAACAGGCTGTAACTCTGCGAAATCTTAACGAAATCGATTCGTTCCACTTCCTAGACGTAGCCATAGAGGCCCCCCTATACACCCTACGGACAGCATCCGCACGGACGGACGGCGACGATGTATACGTGGTTAAAAGATTTGTTCCAATTTCTTGTTTTTCTTAGTAAATGAGCAACTGCACAAGGTGCCAGTGTCGACTCCCAGGGCGAACGCCGGGGCCACAGGGGGGTAATTGCCTATAGAGGTTCAGATTCATGTAGTTCCTCCGGAAAAATTCTTGTAATCCTCTTGGGAGTCGTTTGTGCCTAACAATACCAATTGGAATATTACTATGCCTCCAAATTTCCTTGAGTTATTTGACTTGGGACATTCTTACCTGAGAAATGAAGTAGAACGAACTCTTGGCATTCTCAAAATACAGTTCCCAATTCTTAAGACATCAATGTCTTTGAATATGAATTCGGAAGTAAACCTTGTAAAGGCATTATGCTGCGTTTATAATTTTGTTTCTTATTATGATAGGAATACCATGCAGCATCAACTGGAGATTCAAGACTTATTTTTGGAAAATTCAGGTAGGCTTTGATACTTCCTTGGTATTTTGGAGGAGTAATGTTATTTGACAGTAATGGAAGTTCATCTTCATAACTAGAAAACTAATATTAGTATGTGGAGAATAGACAATCTGATGCAATCTATTGAAGAAGGAAACAGAGCAATTGCAACACTTGGACATCCTCTATCTACAATTCCACCCCTTCTAGCACCAGAGGACCATCTCGAGGAACACCCTGAGTCTTCTCAGCTGAGGCCTGATAAAATACGTGTAAATAGGATGAGAACAACATTGCTTTGACTATGTAATAAGATTATCAAAGATAAATTACCAGAGAAATTGTCTGAACATCTATTAGCTTGTTGAATTCTTATATAATACTCAGACAATAGCGGAAATAGGTTTATTAACATATCAGTAAATTGTGCTATACACTTCCAGTATTGTTCAGCAATGTTTGTAGCCAAGCCAGTTGAACATCCCTAGGTACAAGTAAAACGAAGGTAATTTTTTGCTCATTGTTTTCGAAATAAGCCGATGCTGCTAAATATTGAGATATAACAATCTAACAAGAAGATAGTAGGTCATTTAGGAATAGTAATACCTAACTATATGGAGTTTCTGGTGGTAGGGAAGCAACTGGTGATGCAGCTGACAGGAATGGTTCAGGAAGAGTTGAATCGGTATTAGACAGATCAGAAGTCGTTTGAGTAGACAATGGATAAAGCAATAGATTCTGGACAGAGCTGACTAGATCCGATAGACCTTGGGCAATGTTCTCAGCAACAACACTGCTAGAAGATTGTCTAACTTGTTTACCTCTCTGGTTATTTGTATTCTTGAAGACAGAGGAATTTAAAGTAGGTGAATGCTCTTGGATTTTGCACAACTTAGAGGAAGCTGCAACAGGTTCAAATATGAACTGAGAATCACTTTCAATAGTATCATCTTCATCCAAAACTATGGTACTGGAGCCTAGAGGAAGATTGATGGAACTACTATCTTCACCATCATCAGGATCAACATCACTGCTACTACTGTTTAGATAAATCCGTTGGCGCTTCTGATATTTCATCTAGGTTGAGGTAGCATAGCTCCATGGTTCAATAGTTTGTTGAAAGAGCTCATGTAATTGCCTATAATTCTTAAGGTCCTCTGTTTTGAACTGCTTAGCTGTTAGATTAACCTAAATTGCAATCTTTTAATAGTTTAAGCAAATATGTTTAATCATAGTATATGTTAAGGGTAGTCGATTCTAAGCACAAGCGAACCTGACTAGGCTTTTAATCATGCTGGGTAAATGGAGATTGTCTAGGAAGGCTCGTAGGTAAATATTGTGAGTAAAACTTATGATATTAATAAGATCTCTTCTCCATTACTTGATGAAGTTCAAAGCTCGAGAGCCACTTCCATATTTGTATCCCGTGTCTGAGTGTTCGCGGACTACATCTAACTTCTATAATTTAATATACTTCCCACCGTTTCCGTCCTTGAATCCTAAGGGGGAAACCCGTTTCACGGTGAGAATATTGTTACCCTTGCACATTAGCGACACGTCTGAGCTCCAATATTTTCAATTCTATGAACAATTTCTCAGTCGGAGATGTCGTTCCTTGTTCTGATGCTTAAACTTAGGTAGTTCATTGTGGAATTTACCAATAGTTTCTTAGAACTCCAAGTGGCCAACTTGTTTGGTGACCTATCTGGATACTAGCAGCTTTCCTGGTGTCTTGAAGATAGCTTTCAGAATGTCTTAAGACTTACAATCAGTCCAATACCGTATCACATTGCTCTGCCTCTCCTTATCCACCTGTTCCGATAGGCCTGTAGACCATAATAGGCATGTTTTTATGGTCTGGGTGGGTTCTGATATTTCTTCTGGAGCACACTCATCATATTCTCATTTTGCGCGGAGCGTCCCGTTACTTTCAGTCCATCACTAAGAAGGCTGTATAGAATGGGCTGTAAATCTACGGACACAGAACCTCTGCACTTGATTCCAGTTGCATTAGGCCATCCAGGTCTCCCTCTTCATAAACTCTATGTAGAGTATCAGGTCGGATGGACAGTAACAACCTATATGGTGTTACAAGAGGGGCCCCAATTTTCAGTTTTTTGGTGAGGGGACACTTTAGGCTGTAGGAACCGCAGGTAACGTGTGTGCCCAACAAGGGGGCATGAGGGGTATGAGTAGTATCTCAGCCCAATATTCGTATGAATTCAGTACTGGATTCCAGTACCTTGTACCCATATGCCTAACAGTATATTATACAATAAAGTAATATAAGTTAATTTGCAATAATAGTATAACTTACCTTGAGATAACCATCCCAAACATCTCTCACCCTCCAGGTTGTTTGACTCTAACCATGAAAGGTTCAGTATATACAACCTCTACTCTACTAATGGCTCTTCCTCCAGGACCCGCACAGTTATCCAAGAGGAGGCCTTCAGACCTCATCCATTTCCCACACTAGTGATGGATGACTTCAACATCCACTACCCCTCCTCAGACCCACAATGCCAGATTTCCTTCCAGGAATTTGGTATATCCTCACTATACTTTGAACTCAGTTCAGATATTGGCTTTCAACTTCTCAACATACCAGAGGTCTATACTCGATTTCCCTAGGACATCAATACACGCCCTTTTGTTCTTTACCTCGCATTTGCAAATAATCTCCTTCTCGAATTTTTCAATACACGGGACTCTAACCTCCAGTCCACTGGCTCAGAACACTTTCCCCTTATCCTCAACTTGATAGCACTGCTTCTCAAGGCTGCCCCCCCCTCCCCTGACTGGTCCAAGACTAGCTGGCACACTCTCGCACCCCTCCTCAAGGAATATCAGATCCCCTTACCACCTACATACCCCACTGACACTTTGGTAGATATGTGGCTAACTATGCACCTCTGCTCTCGCATCTCCCTCCTCAAGACCCATACTCTCACAAAACACCCCTCCCTCCATGCCAAACCCTGATGGATCCAAGAACTGCCCCATCTTAGACAGTCCTTCCATCGTACAGTTAGGACCCACCGCCTGTCTCATATGTAAGAAACACTCTGACTCTGCCGCCAACATCATAACCCATATTTCAAAGCCATTAAAAAGGCTAAATCCCTACATGAGAAGGAATTCCTAGCCAACGTCAACATGAAATCAGTGTGGATAGCTAGGCGTCTCACTACCGGTCGTCAACCTGAAAGGTTCCCCTCCTTTCCTGACGCAACCACTCCTGAGGAAATCAAAACCTCCCTCCTCCATCACTTTTTTCCCCCCAAATCACCTCTTCCTACCCCCTCCTTCCTACAGTACGACACCGATGCTACTTCCCTCCTCAATGAAGAAATCTCCCGCACTCTCAGCAAATCCTCCAACACCTCTGCACCAGAACCTGACCAGGTCCCACATAGGATCTGGAAAAGGGTCCACTCAATCAACCCCTCTATCCTGCGACAGCTCCTTGGCCCCCTCCTCCTACTTGGGTACCATCGACTCCACCTTAAAAGAGCGTATGGTATCGTCGTCCCCAAACCAGGCAATCTGGACTACTCCTCCCCTGCCTCCTTTCGCATTATTGTCCTCCTCGAAACGGTCTCTAAACTCCTGGAAAGGATAATGGCTTACAAGCTCTCCCCCATGGCCAGGTCAGTTGATCTTATCAACCCTAACCAAGGTGGCTCTCTTCCTGGTCTCAGCACTTTTGACGCCTGCGCAGCCCTATTTAAGGAGGTTCGCTCCCGACTACACCCAAACAAGTAAGTCTCCTCTCTCATCCTAGATATCAAAGGGGGCTTCGATAACATATCCGCCGCTTCACTCACTCATCTGCTCCGCTCAAGAGGCATCTCTAGCTATATGACCTCTTGGGTCTTTTCCTTCCACAAGGATTGACATTGCCGTTTGCTCTACCAAGGGGCACTGGCAACCTTCTCCCCAGTCTCTGTGGGGACTCTACAAGGCTCCCCTATTTCTCCACTTTTGTTTGTGATATATGTTTCTCGCTTACATTTTTCCATACCCCAAGCGGTTACTTTTTCCGGTGTTGATGATTTTTCTGTTATGGTGTCCTTTGTCTCTTACACAAGT
The DNA here is from genome assembly GCA_003316355.1 of Tuber calosporum. Taxonomy (NCBI): domain Eukaryota; kingdom Fungi; phylum Ascomycota; class Pezizomycetes; order Pezizales; family Tuberaceae; genus Tuber; species Tuber calosporum. Next base: position 5,857 of record QFET01015093.1, read on the forward strand.
AACATTCAAGTGCTTTAACAGGTTTTTTACTTACTCACCCACAGGGCAGCCAAACTGGAGGTATCCTTCTCAGTTCCAAAGACTGAGCTTATCCACTGGCGCACACCCAAGGATCGCTCCCCTATCTCCTCCTCTCCCTTTGGGCTCACTGGGTCTTTCTTCCTCCCTTCTTCATCAGTCCGCTGGCTAGGCTACTGGTTTACACCCACTATGGAAACCTCAACCCACTTCATCAAAAGGATTGCTTTCGCCCAAGCAGCCTTCTCAATCATCAAACAACTCTTACCTCCAGGATTAGGCCTTTCTCCCTACATGGCATGCCAGCTGGTGTCTGGTCTGGTTCTACCATTCCTCACATATGGGGCAGACCTGTTCTCCCCCACCCTAATAACCCTTGACAAGATGACAACTCTTTGAAACAAAGTACTTCATTGAGTCACTAACTGCTTCTCCTCTACCCCAACCTCCATACTCAACTGCGAAGTCTGCTTCACTTATATCTCCTCCCTGCTTGCACACAAGCGGCGCATGGCTGCCCTCTGACTCGCATCTCCTCTACTCTAATCAACTCTGCGGCTGCCAGACTACCACACTCTCTCCCCATCTCTGATATCACCAATACAAGACTTGACTCCCATCGCGCACTTCTGGGGCTCAAGCAAAATTACATACCTCTCTCATGGGATCAATTCAAATCCCCCTCCCTCCCTAGGCGTCAACTCCCCATTGATGCACTTTGTCACTCCCTCCTTCCCATCATCCCCACTGTTGAGAACTTCAGTCTGGCTCTTTCCTCTCCTCACCTGCTTCCATCAGGAATCCTCCCCCCGGAACCGACAACCAGGAGTTACCCTTTCTTTAAGAATTCCTGTAAAGCGCTCCTTTCCAAAGATTGGACCCTCCAGGCTCCCACTCCCATTTATTAGCACTATGCACCGCGCTTGTCCCCCCACCCCTTCATAGGAGTGGACAAGTTCGCTGCTGGTAGAATTCACCAAATGCGCTTTGGTAAAAGCTACCTGGCCGCCCACACATCCTGGCACAACCCTGAACCCCTTAGCCTCTGCGCCTAATGCGAGGAGGAGGAAGCGACCATGGCCTACACTATCTTCCAATGTCCTGCCAAAGCCTCTATGCGCCTCGACCACATCCCTGGCATTGACAGTATCAGCCCTGACTCTCGTCTCAGGTCCTCTGTGGACCTCCTACATGCCCTTCGCGCCAACATTTTGAAATCTGCAACTGATTCCCACCTCTGATACCGGCCTGCGGGCCACATACACCTTAGGACAGCTTGCTGCCCTCCGCTACTCACTTTTATTCCTTCCTGCTATAATGATTTTCCTTAGTTTGGTTGGAATTTGTTATTTTCTTTCATTACTTGACAAGTCTCCATTGTGGGAGTAGTTACAGTACCCTTACAACTGGGAGATAGGAGTGTGATATTTCTTTTATTTATTTGTTTGAGATTAACATTTCGTTTTTGCCATAGCGAGCACTGCATGCAGGTTCCTGTATGTTAACAGAGAATATATGTATTAAAAAATCAAATAAAAATAAAAAAAAGAACTATATCAAACATCTTAAGCCATAGTAACAGTTTTAGGTTCTTCATTCCTTCCAAATCCAGAATTCTCACAGAGACAATAAATTGTTAAGAGTGGTTGATTCAAAGGGCAAGCTAATCAGATTAGGCTTAAATCTTTCTAGGTAAATGGAGATTGTCTAGGAAGGCTCATAGGTAAAGATTTTTGAGTAAAAACTTATAAAATTGAAAAAATCTCTTCTCAGTGGCTTGATGAGGGCTAAAGCTTGCCAGGCACTTCGATATTTATATCCCGCGTCTGAGTGTTCACGGACTACAACTGGTTTACATATAAACAGGTATTTACTCCGCAACCTTGGTCTCTTAATCCAAGAGTGAACCTGCTTTGACCCTGAACCTTTCTCTTCCCGCGCACAGCGGACGGTATGATCAGATCTCCGGACTTCTCTGAGGGTGTGGACCTACTTAGTTTGAGTTGTTAACCTTCTTTCGGCAGTTAAGATATGCCTGCCCATTTTGGAACGTGCCAATAACTTTTTAGAACACAAAGAGGCCAGCTGGGTTATTGGCCGAGTCTGCTTCGTGCCGTCTTATCTGGCTCTGCAGGTGGCTTTTAGGATGACTAGTGTTCACGATCAGCCCAATACCTTCTCGTCTTCATTGCCTCCCCTTATGAACTTATTCCGATAGGTTTGTTGGCCTCATAGGAATCATTGGGGCGTCAGCGTACTCTCGGTGTGTATTGGAGTAGCCTACTTCATTTGCGCATTCATACCCATTTCGGACTACCCAGGCTCTCTTAACTTTAATGGGGTGTAACTCTGCGCGTTCTTAACGGAATCGCTTCGTTCCACTTCCCAGACGCAGGCGGAGAGGCCCTCCCATATACGCTTCAGAGTGCATCTCGTCTGAAGGACAGCGACGACGTCTACGGGTTTGCAAGATGTGTTCCAATTTCTCGTTTTTCTTTGTAAACGAGCAACTGCACTAGGTGCCAGTGACGACTTCCAGGGCAAATGCCTGGGCCGTAAGGGGGTAATTGCCTTTAAAGGTTCAGATTCATGAAGTTCCTCCTCAAAAGTCATATAATCCTTTAGGAGTCGTTTGTGCCTAACACGAGCTCCCTCCTCTCTGCGATTTCTCTAAAATCGCTCTTCAAAAGTTACCCTCTCTTTAAGTAACACATCAAAATAAAAATACAAAAAAAATTAAAACCCTTAAGTTAAACAATTCTGAATTTTAACTAGTCACCTCTTGAACTCGACTTGGTAGGATAAAAAACTTGATGTGTTTGCTTGGCCACGTTAGGAAAACCTTTTCCAAGTCATTCAACATCTGCCCGCTTTGGCATATACGGATTCTCCCCATGAAATACCTCCACCAATTCCTGTGCATGCTCTAAGTGGTCTGGTGGTTTCCCAGTATTTTCATCAATGGAACAACCAGACCACATGACAAAATAACGTAACTCACGTATTTGTTGGTTACGACCTCAAACCCAACGTGTACAAGAGGTTATTTCACTCTCCACGATTCTTACTATTTTCTATTCAAAATCTGAATCGATTTCCTCTGGCTTACGCGGAGGTTGTTCCCTTGCTGGTCGATTGGATGTCCGATAGGGTTCTAACAATTATAGATGAGATAACAGATGGATCTTCCATCTTCGTGATATATCTAGGTTGTAGGCACGCTCTCCCCTTATTTCCAATACCTTCAACCGTCCATACAGCTTTGGGCTAAGCTTCTTAGAGGGTCACTTGTTGCGTATACATTTTGCATTTAACATGACCAGGTCTCCGACGTTGATATCGGGTTGCTGCTTAGCCTTTTGGTTGTAATATTTGATCATATGTTTAACTGTTTGTTACGAGGCTTTTATGGCCTGTTGGTGTATTGTTTGCGTCCAGTGTGCATAGAGCTGGGCACCTGGATTTTGGGCTTTGCGTTCCTTCATCCCTTCCGTTTGTGGATGGAATCCATAGTTTGTGTAGAAGGGTGACATGCCATGAGCATTCATTACTGAATTGTTGTAGGCAAGCTCGGCTAGTGGTAGGAACTGGTACCAGTCCATTTGATAATAATTGACAAAGTTCCTAAAGTATCCTTCGTGCACTTGATTGGTCCTCTCCGTTTGTCTATCAGTTTCCGGCTGGTATGCATATGACATTTTTGGTTATATCCATAAGGTTTTGCATAGGGATTCCCAGAATTCTCCCTAGAACTTTGCATCCATGTCGGAGATAATTTCCTCTTGAAGTCCAGGTAGCTTTCAGACTTCCCTCAAGAATACGTTTTCAACCTCTTTTACAGTTGCATTACTTTCTAGACCAATTAAGTGAACCATCTTTGTAAACCGATCCACAACTCCATAATTTGTGTTCATCCTTGTAATTCTGGTAGTTGTGTGATGAAGTTGGTCGATATGGATAACTAGGCTGCGAACGGAACTTCAAGAGGCTGCAGCAGACCGAACTGCGAATGATGTCAGATTAATTATGGTGACATTCATCGCATGACTGCACGTAGTCCTTTATCCAAACTGTCAGCCCCATCCAGTAAACGTCTCTGGTAACAATATCCAGAGTCTTCTCCTGTCTAAAGTGTCCAGCTAGCTTAGACCTATGGCAACCTTTGGCTATAGTTGCCTGCAGCTGCTCTTTTTCTGCAATGTATAAGCAATTCTTAAAATATATCAGTCCTTCATTTACTGCCGAGTGACTTGTTAATGGTTTGCCCGCATTGGTTAACGTTTCCAATTCCTGCTTGCGTTCCTGCCAGTCATGATCATTCTGGCCTGCCTCCTTGATGGTTTTTAATAATATAGAGTTATATTTCCTAATATCGACCTTGGACACTTATGTATTACACATTGGGAGTATCACATTGTCTTGTCTAGCATGATGGTCTATTTCATCAAGAAACTCATTTTCGACATGGTCCGCTTGTAAGTATGCGACACCTACCTCGGTCTTTGTTGCAGTTGATCGTCTGCGTGATATATACGTACTTCTGAATCTGCCTTTACCCCTTGAAGTTTCTGCAAGTTCATCAACTTGTATCGCCTCAGCCAAATGTATGTTCTCAATGATCATTAGTGCCATTCGGTCCCTTTTGCGAAACTGCCAATCTTGATTTCCATGGTTCATTATGATAACCCTGACTTCTCCAGTGGAATCAGTGTCAATTACTCCTCCACTAATGCTGATCCCAAATTTGGCGGCCATTCCATTGTGTGGTGCCAACCGTGTGTATGTTCCCTTTGGCAATTCGACGGAAATTCCAGTTTCCACCAACCTTTGTCCTTTGGCTGGAATTATAAAGTCCTCTAGTGCGTACAGGTCATGCCCAGCTGCTAGTCGGGACCCTTTCGTAGGCATTCGTGCTTTTGCAGTTCGCAATTTTATACGCAAGGAACTACTAGACTCTGTGCCAATTATTCCTTCCTCCCTCTCTGAGTAATTTAACTGCACCAGTGTCATTTGAAAGAACCGGCTTTCCGCCTCGTTTTCCCGGTCAGTAGACAATCTTGAAATTGTAGTTCGCCAGTTGCAGAGCCTATCGTATCTGCTGTGGATTCCATACCTTAGTTGTAAGGAAGTTCTGTACATTCTGGTGATTAGTGTAGACGCTTACTGCTTTTTCTATTCCTACCAGGTATTGTTTCCACTCTTTAAATGCTTCCAGAATCGCCAATAGTTCCTTATCATGGATCTCATAATTTTGCGGTGCTGGGCTCAGCTTCCGTGAGTGGAAGGACACTGGATGTAGCTTTATGTCTTTGAACTGTAAGAGGACGAATCCTAGAGCAAAATCGCTAGCATTGGTTTCAACAATAGTTTCTCTGTCAGTGTTGAAATGACACATTATAGAGGCGGAGATCATTCTTTTCTTAAGTTCTTCAAAGGCCCCATCGTGATCCGGCCCCCAGCTGAATTTTCAGGGGTCGCCCTTCTACGTTTCGGTTGTTGGTTTACATATTTGGAGAAATCCTTAACGAAACGTTGGTATAAATTAGCAAAGCCAATGAATATTTGCACCTCCTTGACTGACCTTTGTGCCTTCTAAATTTTTATGCTCATGGCCTTCCTTTCATTCATGGTGACTCCATCAATTACCAAAATATAACCCTAAAACTCCCCTTTTCTCACCTGAAAAACTGACTTAGTGGTTGATACCGCTAGATCATATTCTTCCAAGCGAGAGAGTACCTTTTGACTAAGTCGATGTGTTCTTTCTCTGTCTTGGGGTAAATTAGGATATCGTCTAGGTATACCACCACTCCATGATCTAAAAATTCAAGAAGAATTTTATTTATCATCGCCTGGAATGTGGCCGGCGCGTTCACCAGCCCAAATGGCATTACTTTATGTTACAAAGTGGCCATACCGGGTCCGGAATGCTGTTTTCCACTCATCTGCTTCCTTTATTCTTGGGAAGTGATACCCAACTTTAAGTCCAGCTTAGTGAATCTTTGGGCTCCAGCCACCCAGTTGCGGAGCTCGCTCATTAGGGGTAGCGGATATTTGTGGCCACCTTTAGCTTATTCAACTATCGTTAGTGCACACAGAGCCTCATTGAACCGTCAGGTTTATGGACAAATAAAATTGGAGCCCCTGCAGGAGATTGGCTCTCCACGATTTTCCCTTGAGCCTGCATTTTCTGCAGGTATTTGCTAAGCAAATCCAGCTTGTGGGCTGACATAGGATATGTCGGGCGCCATGACGGTACTACGCCTAGTATCAAGTCAATGGCATGGTCAAAGGCTCTTCTTCACGCTAGTTTCTCTGCCGTTTCTGGTGCAAAATCCCTCTTGAATTCATGGTATTCCGGAGGTCTTGGACAGATCTTCGTTGACTCTGGAGTGTAAATTATTTCGATTCCTCATATATATCGTGCTTCTGGGTCGTAGGCCATGGTCTCATCTGATTTAAATGTCAGGTCTATGCCTTCATTATTAACATGACTTTTGCATTTTTCATCTTCAAATGACCATTTTTGTGCATCCTCAATGTGCCCTATGGAATGTTCTTTATGCCACCATCCAAATGGGATGATAAGTTCATATTTGCCAGCATTGGCAATTTGGCAAGAGATATGAGATTGGTGTGCATTGCTCACGATTATTATGAGGATAGCATATTTGTAGTGTTTTCCCCCCTTTGATGCTGTAGTTCCTTCAAAGGTGTAAATATCTAAGCTATTTATGTGTGTATGGTATGGTAGGCAATGTTTATTAACCAGTTCTTGGTTAATTAGGAATATATTAGTGCCTAAGTCTAATAGAATACGAATCGGGATCCGTTCTCAATTTGCTTTAATGGTTGCCCTGCCTTCTGGGCATGAATAACAAGGTGGGCCAGGTGCTTCTGTTTTGTTTCATTTATTAGGGCCGCTAGGGGCCTGTGAAAGATTTGTTGTATGACATTTTCGTTGTTGTGGTAACTTAGGGTGTTTGTTACTGTTAGGCACAGGTGTATGACACACTGAATTCAGTACTGAATACATAGGAAAAATACGCTAAAAACCTACTCATACCACTCTAGCCCCGTTGTGGGGCCTCCACGTCACCTGCGACACCAATGGCAAAATCGTCCCTTTATTAAAAAGTCATAAAGTAATGCCCCCCTCGTAACACCATGTACGTCGTTGCCGTCCATCTGACCGGATTTTCTTAGCCGGATATATGAAGAGGGAGACTCGGCCGTACCAATGCACCTGGAATAAAGTGCATCGGACCAGTGTCCGCAGAGTTATAACCATTCCCGTACAGCCTTTGCTGGGGGTGGTCAAAGGTGTCGGGACGCTCCAAACGAAATCACGAATATATTAAATCGCTTCCTGGAAAACAGTGAGATCACACTTAGAACCCGAAAGCAAGCCTAGAAATGCCCATAGACCTATCGGAATAAGTCATTATAGAGGGGCGGAGCCAAAATGATATGATATTGGACCAATCGTAAGCTCCAGTCATCCTGAAAGCTGTATGCAAGCTGCCGGTCGTATCGGGAGGAAGCCGATTGGTCGACAATCATGCTGGCCACTTGGCGTACTCAGAAACTATTGGTAGATACTATGGAGGACCGCTTAGTTTAAATGGCAGGAAAATGAACAGCGTCACAGACTGATAAGGGTACTACACCCACAGAGAAAGCTGAGATCCGATGTGTCCATAAGCCAAGGGGGGGAACCATATTCTCAAGGTTAAATCACATTCGCACTTGGATTATTCAAGATATTTTGTAAGAGAAAGTACATAGTTGTATAGAATTTGGATGTAGTCTGCGAACACTCCGACACGGGATATAAATATCGTAGTGCCTCCCGAGCTAAAACATAGACAAGCAACATAGAAGAGATCTTAGCAATATCATAAGTTTTTACTTCAAAATCTTTACCTAAGAGCCTTGCTAGACAATCTCCGTTTACGAAGAAAGCTTTAAGCCTAGTCTGATTTGCTTGCCCTTAGAATCGACTGCCCTTAACAGTATATTGATATTTATCCTTGTTACTCAGGCTCTTTATATGACTACAGGAAACCTCCAAGTCATACCTCAAGAATCACAAAAGCTCATAGATGAATCCACCCTCCACGACAAGCTACTGCCCGAACCACGTCCATCAAAATATATGTCCTCTTTCGAAGAAATAGTTTAAAACTCCCTCACAGAAATTCAATTCTACACAACTCAGGAACCCTCCTGGTTCACCGATCCCTTATGCGTCCTGACTGAATCAGATTTCCAAGAAATTTAAGCATACTTTTACGGTCCCACATTCCTGTGGAAACAGTTTCAAGACTATGATACTGAAGAAGAAGGAACCTCCAGTTCTTTCAGCTTTGCCTCCCCCTCCTTCACCCCATCTCTTTGGAGACAAGGAAAACATCCAGAGTCCCAATAAAATGAGTTGGCACGAAAATTGACTGTCGACACGGACCAAGCCATGTTTGACATAAAAGAAGTCTCTCTGGTTGGAAGCGACCATGCACCTGGACGATCCAGGTCACCTTTGGCACTCCACCACCTGTCACTGCCAAGTGGAATAAGAAAGTCAGCCTCAGGAACTCGATCAAGCCCTCCCCGTCCCCCTGACGCCAGAAATAGAGCTATAGAAAGATTAGCGGAACCTATAGGCCAGTTAATGAGCTACTTCGGCCGTACCCTTCAGGAATCAGTTGATGTGCAACATCTGGCCTACCGTGAACTATCTGGTCAAGCTCAGGATCAGGCAAACCAACTCCATCACCATGTTCAACGGATAACCCGTGATGAACAAATCATTTGCGAAGAGTTAAAACAAGTCAATTTGGGACTTGAAATATTAGAAACTGAAACCCCTGCACTTCCTGAAGCAACGTCTAAATGGTTGGAGGTAAAGTTACAGGCCCAGGAAGAACGGCCTGCATACCATGAAGCAGTAAGTGCCCAACTTCATGCTAACATTGAGACAACAGGATAAGAGTCGCTGGACTGAAACTACCAGCTTGAACAGGGTTTGGCTAGGCTAAAAAGCAGAACTCCTGCAAAGTCAAGTGTCCGCACAAAAAGAACATGAGCGGACCTGCGATTAGTTACGAGGACTTCACCAGCGCCTCAAACAGGAGCGGGCGGAAAGAGAGGCCTATGTGGTCAGGCACAATGCTGCATCTGAGCAACTAAATCGAATGTTGACTTGGATGAATGAAACTTTGGTATAGTTAAAAGATGCAAAAAACCCTCCAAGTGTATGGGAAATAGAGGCACCACAGCCAATGGAAAATCAGGGTTTGGAAAAATGAACCACGGCCACTGGCCGAGAAGAGTGTCAGTTCATTCCCCGAAAAGACCTAGGAAAGGTAGTAGACATTGGAGATGGAAAAAGAAATAGCAGTAAAGAACCACCCCTACCCATTCCGGCGAATGAACTCAAAGTGGCAGATGATGATACGGGGTCTTTAGACGGAGGTGGCCCCTCACGTTGAGGTGGTGTGCCATCAAGAAGTCCCTTGCCTGGCCGCAAGTTCGAATCTGATACAGACGCATGGATAGAGCGACTAGGGCAAGCATTGTCAAAGACCAACCGCCGGCAAGCGGATCCACCTTTCAAGTTCGAGAATATACCTACTCAGGATGTGTGAGTATGGTTACAAAATTGCAAGGATTACTTTGGGAGAAACCCTTGGCAATGGGAAAACGATGAAGAGCGCATCAAGTATGCGTTAGAAAGAATGGAAGGAACTGAGATGGCACCTTTCTCGATAACATATAGCAAGAAAATGACTGGACACCTCGGATTGCCAAAACTTGAGGGTTACATTTTCTGGATCACTTTCCGGGCCGAAGTCACAGAACTATTCTCTGTACTGCATAATGAACAAAAAGCCTGAGCCGAGATGGTGAAGGTAAGGTATACAGGGGATATAGAGAAGTATATCCTCACCATGGAAAACTAAAACATCGAGTCACTAGTATCCAGTATCGCTTGGAGAACTATAATTCAGCCGCAACTTCCTATTGAAGCCATGCGTACACTACTACATGAAAATGATGACTTGGATAGCGAGTGGATCAAGGTAGTCCGCAGGGTTACCAAAGCGGAAGAATTATTCTAGGAATAGCAAGGGCTATTCAGAAAAAACGACCAGGGAAAAAGTGAGTCCCTGAAGAGAAAGAGGGAGGAGGAATCCAAATCTAGCAAGACTACAGCTGGAAATAAGAAACGAAAAACCTCTACCGCAGCTGAAAAGGCTGCCTACAATTTGAACAAACAAGGGAAAAAAAGGGAAAAAAGGCCCCGCGGAAGGAAAGGTTGTGCTGACAAATTGGGTAGAAGCTCATAAAGGAATCCATAAGGACAAAATTGAAGAACGAAAGAAAGTCAATCAATGCACGCATTGCACATTGGCTAACCATACTTGGAAGTTCTGCAGGAAACAGGCCCAAGTATCGGATATAGGACAGAAAAGGGGAAATTTCAAACCCCTATATCGACGACCCCAGATAACAAAGGGGCTACCAGCACCATAACTAGGGTGAACCAAGTCAACCAGCCCTGGATTTGGGAACTGGAGGACATGGATGAAACCTAAAGAGTGTTTTAAGGCACTGGCAGTGACAGCGACCAGGAACTCGGTTATGCATCCCTTACTGAAATCGAAATCAATTAAGGGGCTAGACCTCAGTAAGGTCCTACGAGTAGGTATTCCGCGCTTGTCTGTGGGAATCTCAAATCCAAGCGAGAATCACGAAAAGAAATCTAAACCTACAGGAGTAATGCAGACCTAAGAATGACAGGCGAGCAAGAAGCGATTAACCTGGACAGCGGCTCGTGGTAGTCCTGGACTAACTCTGGGAACCTAAAACTCAAAAAGAAGAATGCGGAGCCCTACATTTGATGTATATTGGAGATCAGTACAGAAGACCGTCAACTAAACCCGCATCCTTATATAGCCCCAAAGCCTTACAAGAGATCCAAGGAAGAGTGGACAGACCGGCGCTGACTAGGGACTTCTTAGGAATGACAAGGGGAAATTAGTCTAGCTTGGATCATGAGAATCCTTCCAGGAACGAAATATATAACAGGTCGGCTGAACAATGGAATACTTGTAGAAACGGAACAGGTTTCCTGACTTCAAGGAAAATGAAGAGGAAGAGAATGAGGAACTACGGCGACCTAGTCCACACGCTAAATAGAGTGGGGTAAATACATCCCGAACCTGGACTCCGGCTTTGTGGACAGGATAGGCACATAAGACTCCTGGGATAATCAAGACGATGTGCGAAGAATCCCATGAATACAACCTTACGATACCAGTTTGGCTCCAGTTAGGCAGGGCAAAAGCCAGGTGTATGGGAACCCTTTGGCAAGGGGTAAAGACCGCTAGTAGTGGGCTGCCCAGTACACCAAAGAAAGAGATTTTAATTTGTCTGAGGAGGCATAAATAGCTGAAACTATGTGGGTATGGTAACAAACACCCTAAGTTACTACAACAATGAAAATGTCATACAAAAGACATGCAGAGGCCCCTAAGGCCATAATAAGAGAAACAAAACAGAAGCACCTGCCCCGCCTTATTATTCATGCCCCGAAGGCAGGGCAACCATTAAAGCAAATGGAGAACGAATCCTGATTCTGGTTCTATTATACTCAGAGTCAAATATATTCCCAATTAACCAAGAACTGGTTAATAAACATCGCCTACCATACCACACACTCACATATAGCTGGGACATTTACCCCTTTGAAGGAACCACAGCCGCAAATAGTGGAAAACACTACACACATCCTATTCTCTTAGAAATCGGGAGCAATGCACACTCATCTGACATCTCTTGCGAAATTGCCAATGCTGGCAAATATGACCTAATCATCCCTTTTAGATGGTGGCCTACAGAGCATCCCATAAGGGACATTGAGGAGGCGCAAAAATGGACATTTATAGATGAAAAATGCCAAAGTCATGTTAATGATGAAGACATAGACCTGACATTTGAATCGGATGAGTCCGTTGTCTACGACCCAGAAGCATGATATATTGGAAGAATCGAAATAGCATCCACTCCGGAGTCAATGAGAACCAGCAAATATCTCCGGAATACCATTAATTAAAAAGGGTTTTTGCATCAGAAACGGCAGAAAAACTAGTGTGAAGAAGAACTTTTGACCACACCATTGACTTGATACCAGGCGCAGTACCGCCATCGGGCCAGATATATCCTATCTCAGCCCACCAGCTGGATTTGCTTAGCAAATATCTGCAGATAAGGCAGGATCTAGGGAAAATCGGGTAGAGCAAATCACCTGCTGGGGCTCCAATTTTATTGGTCCCTAAACCTGATGGTTCATTTAGGCTATATGTGGACTACCGACAGTTGAATAAACTAAGGTTTGCCAATAAATATCTGCTACCCCAATGAATGTGCTCCGAGACCGGGTGGCTGGTGCCCAAATATTCACCAAGCTCAACTTAAAAGACGGCTATCACCTCGTAAGAATAAATAAAGGAGATAAGTGGAAAACAGCATTCTGGACCCGATACTGCCACTTTGAATACAAAGAAATGCCATTCGGGCTGGTGAACGCGCCTGCCACATTCCCAGCCATGTTGAACCAAGTTTTTCAAGAATTTTTAGATCATGGAGTAGTGGTATAGCTGGACGATATCCTGATTAACTCCAAGACAGAGAAAGACCACATGGACTTGGTCAAAAAGGTCTTTTCTCGCTTGGAAGAATATGATGTAGCAGTAATAACCACCAAATGGGTTTTCCATATATAAACTGTGGAGTTTGTAGGTTATATTGTGTCAATCAATGGAGTCACCATGAGTGAAAGAAAGGTCAAGAGTATAAAAAATTGGAAGGCACCAAGGGCGGTCTAGGAAGTGCAAATATTAATTGGCTTTGCCAATTTTTACCGACGTTTCATTAAGGATTTCTGAAAATCTGCTAACCAATTACCGAAACAATGAAGGGCGAAACTAGAATATGCAGCTGGGGACCGGAATAGGATGGGGCATTTAAAGAACTTAAGAAAAGATTTATCTCATTCCCTATACTCTGACATTTCCACTCTGTCAGAGAAACCATTTTGGAAACTGATACTAGCAATTTTGCACTAGGATGCGTCCTCTTACATTTTAAAGACAAAAAGCTACATCCGGTGGCTTTCCACTCACGGAAGCTGAGCCCAGCAGAGCGAAATTATGAGATCCATGATAAGGAACTATTGTGGATCCTCTCAGTATTCAAAGAATGGACCCTGTACTTGATTGTAATGGAAAAACTAATAACTGTTTACACTGATCATCAGAATCTACAGAAATTCCTTACTCCAAAGGTATGGAATCCGCGTCAGATACAATGGGCTCAACAACTGACGGATTACAATTTGACAATTGTCTATCGACCAGGAACACGAAGAGGCAAGCCGGATGCACTAAGCCGACAGCCGGAGTACCATTAAGAGGTGGGAGCTGCGCATAGTAAACAGTCAATACTCACGCCTTCTTACTTCCAAATTACACTAGTGCAGTTAAATCAACCAGAAATGGAGGAAAGGATAATTGGCACAGAGTCTACTAGTTCATTGCGAATAAAATTGCTAACCCACAACCACGAATGCTTAGGAAAGGGTTCCGACTAGCAGCTGGACACGACCTGTATGCACCAGAGGACTTTATAATTCTGGCCAAAGGAAAAAGGTTGGTGCAAAATGAAATTTCAGTCGAAATGCCAAAGGGAACATACGCACGGTTGGTACTAAACAGTGGAATGGATGCCAAATTGGTATCAGCATTGGCGGAGGGGTAATCGGTGCTAATTACACTGGAGAAGTCAAGGTTATCATAATAAACCATGGAAATCAAGATTGCCAAGTTGGCAAAGGGGACCGAATGGCACAAATGATCATTGAGAACATATACATGGCTGAGGCGATAGAAGTTGACGGACTAGCAGAAACTCCCAGGGGGAAAGGAGGTTTTGGTAGTACGGATGTATCACTAAGTCGATCAGTGGCTACAAACAGCCAGGTACTGGTTGCATACTTACAAGCGGACCATGCCGAAAATGAGTTTCTTAATGAAACAGACCATCAGACATGACAGGACAAGGGGATACTCCTAATGTCTAATGCTATAATGTCCAAGGTCGATATTAGGAAATATGACCTGACATTATTGAAAACCATCAAAGAAGCAGGCTAGAACGATCAAGACTGGCAGGAAAGCAAGCAGGAATTGGAAATATTAACCAATGAGGGAAAACCAGTACGAAGTCAATGGGCAGTAACTGAAGGACTGATATACTATAAGATTCGCCTATACATTCCAGAAAACGAGCAGCTGCAGACAACTATAGCCAATGGTTGCCATGACTCTAAGGTAGCGGGACACTTTGGACAGGAAAAGACTCTGGAAATTGTTACCAGAGACTTTTAGAGGAGAGGGCTGACAGTGTGGATAAATGACTCAGTACGGACATGCAACGAATGTCAATGTAATAAATCCCCACGACATGCGCGGTTTGGTCTGCTGCAGCCTCTAGAAGTTCCGTTCGCAGCCTGGTCATCCATATCAACCGACCACATCACTCAACTACCATAATCACAAGGAAGAACCCAAATTAAGGAAGTTGTAGATCGGTTTACAAAGATGACTCACTTTATAGGTCTGGAAGGTGATGCAACTGCAAAAGAGGTTGCAAACATATTCTTGAGCGAAGTCAGGAAGCTACATGGACTTCCAGCGGATATTGTATCCGACATGGATGCAAAGTTCTGTGGAGAATTCTGGGAATCCCTGTGCAAAACCTTAGTGATAAAATGAAAAATGTCAACTGCTTACCACCCGCAAACTAATGTACAAAAGGAGAAGACCAACTAAGTGGTGGAAAGATACCTCAGAAACTTTGTCAATTATGATCAAACGGACTGGTACCAGTTGTTACCACTAGCCGAGCATGCCTACAACAATTCAGTAACGAACGTGCATGGCATGTCTCCCTTCTACGCAAACTATGGATTCAATCCACAAACAGAATGGATGAAGGAACGTGAAGCCCAAAATCCAGGCTCCCAGCTATACGCACACTGGATGCAAACAATACACCAACAGGCCAGAGAAGCGTTGGAACAAACGCGGGAAAATATGAGCAAATATCACAACCGCAAGGCTAAGCAGCAACCAGACATCTAGGTCGGGGACCTGGTCTTGTTAAATGCAAAAAAACATACACACCAAATGACCATCGAAGAACGTCAGCCCAAAGCTGAATGGCCCTTTAAGGTATTGGAAATAAGAGGAGAAGGTGCCTACAATCTAGAAATATCACCAAGATGGAAGATCCAACCGATATTTCATGTATGATTGTTGGAACTCTATCAGACATCCAATTGACCATGAAGGGAACAACCTCCACACAAGCCGCAAGAAATCGATTAAGATTTTGAAAGGGGAATCGAAGAATAGTAAAGAGAGATATAATCTCATATACACGGCGCATGGGAGGATGGAACCAACCGATGCGTGAGTTCCGGTACTTTGTAAAGTGGACTGGTTGTTCCACAGATGAAAATACTTGGGAACCACCAGACCACTTAGAGCATGCACTGGAATTGTTTGAGGTATTTCATAGTGAGAATCCGGATATGCAAAAATCGGGCAGATGTTGAATGACAAGGCAAAGGTTTTCCTAGCGTGGCCAAGCAAACGCACTAGGTTTTTCACCCTACCAAGTCATGTTCAAATAAAGAAAATGATTTGTTTTTGTTTTTTAGATTGGATATGAGAAAAGCGAAAAGAGGGTAACACCTACAAAAGCTATTCGAGACGAGCCTTTGGAGGAGGCAGCTCATATTAGGCACAGGTGTATGAGGCACTGAATTCAGTACTGAATACATACGAAACATGCGCTGAAAGCCTACTCATAACCTTCTGGCCCTGTTGTGAGGCCCCCATGTCACCTACGACACCTGCGGCAAAAATGTCCCCTCACTAAATAGTCTTAAAATGGCGCCCCCCTCGTAATACCATATACGTCGTTTTTGTCCGTCCGACTGGATGCTGTTCACAGGGTATATGAAGAGGGAGACCCGGCCGTGTCAATGCTACTGGAATCAAGTGTATCGGACCAGTGTCCACTGAGTTATAACCATTCCCGTACCGCCTTTGCTGGGGGTGGTAAAAGGTAACGGGACACTACGAACGAAATCAAGAATATGTTATGTGGGTTCCAGGAAAACACTGAGAACACAGTTCGACCTCGAAAGCAAGCCAAGAGAGGCCCTTAGACCTATCGGAACAAGTCGATAAGGAGGGGCGGAGCCAAAACAATATGATATTGGACCGATTGTGAGCTCCTGTCATCCTGAAAGCCGTATGCAAGCTCCTGGTCGTATCTGGAGGAACTAGATTGGTCGACAACCATGCTGACCTCTTGGTGATCTAAGGAACCATTGGTAGATCCTATGATAAACTGCTTAGTTTAATCGGCAGAAGAAGGAACAGCGTCTCAGACTGATAAGGGTACTACATCCTCAGAGAAAGCTGAGCTCCGATGTGTCCAAAAGCTGTGCGGGGGAACCATATTCTCAGGGTCAAATCGCATTTGCACATGGATTATTAAAGATATTTTGTAAGAGAAAGTACATAGTTGTATAGAAGTTAGATGTAGTCTGCGAACACACAGACGCGGGATATAAATATCGTAGTACCTCCCAAGCTAAAACATCATCAAGCAATGGAGAAGAGATCTAAGCAATATCAGTAGTATTTACTTAAAAATCTTTACCTACGAGCCTTCCTAGACAATCTCCGTTTACTAAGAATGATTTAAGCCTAGTGCGATTCGCTTGCCCTTAGATTCGACTACTCTTCACGATTACCATGCCCTCACGGTGTCCGCTATCCAAGCCTCCTCATACAAACTAAAATTTCTGTCTTTGGTGTACTGGGCAGCCCACTACTAGCGGTCTTTACCCCTTGCCAAAGGGTTCCCATTCACCAGCCATTTGCCCTGCCTAACAGGAGCCGACCTAGTATCATTAGGTGGTATTCAGGGAATTGTTCACGCATCGCCTCGATTGCACCATGAGTCTATCGTGCCTATACTATGCACAAAGCCGGAGTCCAGATTAGGGACGGATTTACCCTACTCCATTTAGTTTGTGGACTAGGTAGCCGTAGTTCCTCATTCTCTTCCAACTTCATTTTTCTTGATGTCCAAAATCCTGTACCGTTTCTCCAACTATTCCGTTGTCCAGCCGACCTGTTAAATATTTTGTTCCTGAGAGGCTTCTCATGATCCACGTTAGACTGAGTTTCCTTTGTCATTCATAAAAAGTCCCGAGTCAGCGCTCGTGTGTCCACTCCTTCATGGATACCCAGTAAGGATTTAGGGCTTTACAAGGATGCGGGATTAGTTGGCCATCTTCCGTCCTTAGGTCCAATATACTTCAAATGTGGTGCTCCGCTTTCTTTCTTTTGAGTTTCAGATTCCCAGTGTTAGTCCCAGACTACCACGAACCGCCGTCCATGTTAAGCGCTTCTTGCTCGCCTGTCATTCTTAGGTCTGGGATACTCCCGTAGGTCTGGATGGCTTAATGTGATTCTCACTTTGGTTTTGAGTTTCCCACTGAGAAGCGCACAATACATGCTCGTAGGACCTTGCAGAGGTCCTGCCCCCTTCTTGATTAGGGTTTTGGTAAGGGGTCCATAACCGAGTACCCAGTCGCCATCGCTGCCAGTGCCTGAAAACCCTTTTTGGGTTTCATCGATGTCGTCCAGTTCCCAGATCCTGGTCTGGTTGACTTGGTTCATCCGGGTTGTGGGTGCTGTTTGCCCCTTTGTTACCCAGGGTTGTCGATATTGGGGTTTGAAATTTCCTTGTGTTTGTCCTAATACCGATACCTTGGCCTGTTTCCTGCAGAACTTCCTAGTATGGTTAGCCAACGTGCAATGGGTGCATTGATTGGCTTTCTTTCGCTCTTCAATTTTGTCCTTAGGGATTCCATTATGAGCTTCAACCCAATTTGTGCGCTCAACCTTTCCTTCCGAGAGGCTTTTTTCCCTTTTTCCGCTTGTTTTTTTAATTTGTAGGCAGCCTTTTCTGCTGCCATATAGGTTTTCGCTTTTTTATTTCCTGCAGTGATCTTGCTAGATTTGGATTCCTCCTCCTGTTGTCTTTTCTGAGAGTCACTTTTTCGCTGGTTGTTTTTTCTGAATAGCCCTTGTTGTTCCTTAAACGATTCTACTGCTTTGGTAATCCTGCGAACTGCCTTTATTGATTCACTATCACAGTCATGGTTTTCTAGTGATAGTGTACACAAGGCTTCAATGGGCAGTTGTCGCTGTATTATGGTTCTCCAAGCAATACCGGATACTTCTACCTCGATATTATTGTTTTCCATGGTAAGGAGATACTTCTCTATGTCTCCTGTGTACCTAACATTTTCCTTTTCAGCTAAGGCTTTATGCGTCTTATGCAGTACTGAGAATCGTTCTGTGACTTCGGCCGGGAATGTTATTCAAAAATTATAACCCTCACGTTTGGGGAATCGAAGTTCGGCAGTCACTTTTTTTTTTTCCTATAGGTTACTGTGAAAGGGTCCACCACGGTTCCTTCCATTCTTCCTAACGCATATTGGATGTGGTCTTCATCGTCTTCACTTTGCCATGGGTTTCTTTCAAAGTAATCCTTACAACCTAGCAACCATACTCGCATATCCTGAGTAAGCTTATTTTAAATTTGAAGTGGGGAACCGCCTGCCGTCTATTCGTACTGGCTGATACTTGCCCTAGTCAGTCCACCCAGGCGTTCGCCTCAGATTCGAACTTTCGTCCTGGCAAGGGTCTTCGGGATGGTTCCCCACCTTCTTTAGATGGGGCCCCTCCATCTTCCGAGCCTGGGTCATCGTCTCCAGGGTCAGCAGCATTTGCCTGTGGAGGCGGTGGAGGATTTTTTCCCCCACTTCCAGTTCCTTCTCCATGGTCTACTCCTTTTCCATTATCCCTGGCAGGGATAAAGTGAAATTCTTCCTTTCCGTCTGCCGTGGACCGTTTTTCCAATCCCGCATTTTCCACTAGCTGTGGTGCCACTGTTGTCCACACACTAGGGTTGTTTCGTGCAACTTGTAGTTGCATCAGGGTATCATTCATCTGTGTCAACATTAGGTTAAGGTGTTCAGATGTGGCCTTTTACCTGACCACATAAGCCTCACTCTCGATACGCACGTGTTCGAGGAGCTGGTTAAGTTCTCGTAACTCCACTCTGGTCCGCTAATATTCTTTCTGGGCGGCCACTTGTCTTTGTTAGGCACAAACGACTCCCAAGAGGATTACATGACTTTTCAGAAGAAACTGCATGAATCTGAACCTCCACAGGCAATTACCCCCCTGTGGCACAGGCGTTCGCCCTAGGAGTCGACACTGGCACCTTGTGCAGTTGCTCGTTAACTATGAAAAACGAGAAATTGGAACACATCTCGTAACCCCGTATACGTCGTCGCCGTCCGTCCGACCGGATGCAGTCGGCAGGGTATATGAGAGGGCCTCTCTGGCTGCGTCTGGGAAGTGGAATGAAGCAATACCGTCACGAACTCATGGAGTTACACACAGATGAAGTCAAGAGAGCCCGGGTAGTCCTAGGGGTATGAATGCGCAATTAAAGTAGGCTACTCCGATACACACCGAGAGTACGCTGACACCCCCGTGATGCCTATAAGGTCAATGAACCTAACGGAACAAGTTCATAAGGAGAGGCAGTGAAGACGAGAAGGTGTTGGCCCGATCGTGAACACTAGTCCTCCTGAAAGCCAGCTGCAGAGCCGGATAAGACGGCACGAAGCAGATTCGGCCAACAACCAAGCTGGCCCCTTGGAGTTCTAAGAAGTTATTAGTACGTTCCAAACAGGGTGGCCATATCTTGACAGCCGACAGAAGGTTGACAACTCAGACTAAGGGGGTCCACACCCTCAGAGAAGTCAGGAGCTCTGATCATACTATTAGCTGAGTGGGGGAAGAGAAAGTTTCAGGGTTAAAGCGGATTCGCTCTTGGATTATGAGACGAAGGTTTGGAAGAAAATACCTGCTTATATGTAAGCCTGTTGTAGTCCGCGAACACACAGACGGGGGATATAAACATCGAAGTGCTTCCCGAGCTTTAGCCATCATCAAGCAACGGAGAAGAGATCTTATCAATATCATACGTTATTACTCAAAAATCTTTACCTACGAGCCTTCTTAAACAATCTCCGTTTACGAAGAAAGATTTAAGTCTAGTTCGATTCGCTTGCCCTTAGAATCAACTACCCTTAACAGTATATTGATATTTCTCCTTGTTACCAAGGCTCACTACACGACATTTGGACATCTCCAAGTCATACCTCTGGAATCACACAAGCTCATGGCTGATTCCACCCTCCACGACGAGCTTCTGCTCTAACCTTGCCCCTCAAAATACATCTCCTCATTCGAAGAAATACTGCAAAACTCCCTCGCGGAGATCCAATTCTATATACCTCAGGAACCCGCGGGTTCACCGACCCCTTACTCATCCCTACCGAATCATATTTCTAAGAAATCTACGAACACTTATACGGTCCCATCTTTCTGTGGAAACCATTCCAAGACTACAATACTGAAGAAGGAACCTCCAGTTCTTTCAGCTTTACCTCCCCCTCCTTTACCCCATCTCTTTGGAGACTAGGAAACCATCCAGAGTCCCAATAAGCACGAGATGGCCCCACAATTGACTCTCGACGCGGACAAAGCCATCTCGGAAATAGTGGAAGTCTCTAGTTGGGAGCGATCATGAACCTGGGCGGTCCAGGTCACCTTTAGCACTCCACCACCTTTCACAGCCAGGTTGAGTCAGAAAATCGGCCCCTGGAACTCGTTCAAGCACTCCCCGTCCTCCCGACACCAGAAATCCAGCTATGGAAAGATTAGCAGAACGTATAGGCCTGGCAAAGAGCTACTTTGACTGTACTCTTCAGGAAACGGTTGATATGCAATATCTGGCCTACCGGGAACTATCTGGTCACGCTCAGGATCAGGCAACCCAACTGCAGCACCATGCCCAACTGATAACCCGCGGGGAACAGATCATTGGCGAAGAGTTGAAAGAGGTCAATTCGGGACTTGAAATGTTAGCAACCGAAACCGCCGCACTGCAAGATACAACCACCAAACGATTGGAGGCAAAGTTGCGGGCGCAGGAAGAACGGGCTTTAAACCATGAAGTGGTAAGTACCCAACTTCATGCAAACATTGGGACAACAGGACAAGAGTCGCTGGATCGAGACTGCCAGCTAGAACAGGCTTTGGCTAGGCAAAAGGCAGAACTCCTCCAAAGACAAGTGGCCGCACAAAAAGACCATGAGCGGACCAGAGAGGAGTTACGAGAACTGCACCAACGCCTGGAACAGGAGGGGTCAGAGAGAGAGGCCTATGTGATCAGGCAGAATGCTACATCCGAACATCTAAATCGAATGTTGACTCGGATGAATGAAACCCTGGTGCAACTACAAGTTGCGAGGAACCCACCAAGCGTGTGGGAAACAGTGGCACCACAGCCAGTGGAATATCCGGGATTGGAAAAACGAACCACGGCGGAGGGCGGAGAAGAGTTCCGGTTCATTCCACGAAGAGCCAAGGGAAAGGCCATGGATCGTGGGGATGGAAAGTGAAATGGCGGAAAAGAACCACCACCGGCCCGTGCAAATGCACCCAACCCAGGAGATGATGACCCTGGGTCGGAAGACGGAGGCGGTCCCTCACAACGTGGTGGTGTGCCATCACGAAAACCCTTGCCTGGCCGTGAGTTGGAATCCGAAGCGGACGCATGGGTCGACAGACTAGGGCAAGCCTTGTCAAGGACCAACCGCCGGCAAGCGGATCCACCATTCAAGTTTGAGAATAAGCCGACTCAGGATGTGCGAGTATGGTCATTAAATTGCGAGGACTACTTTGAGAGGAACCCATGGCAATGGGAACACGATGAAGAACGCATCAAGTATGCGTTATGAAGAATGGAAGGAACCGAGGTAGCCCCTTTCTCGATAACCTATCGAAAGAAAAGGACTGCAGACCTCGGATTCCCAAAACATGTGGGTTATGATTTCTGGATCACTTTCCGAGCTGAAGTTACAGAACGATTTTCAGTACTGCATAAGACACAAAAAGCCTTAGCCGAGATGGAGAAGGTGCGGTATACAGGGGATATAGAGCAGTATCTCCTCACCATGGAAAACCACAACATCGAGGCGGAAGTATCTGGTATCGCTTGGAGAACCATAATTCAGCGTCAACTTCCTATTGAGGCCATGCGTACGCTATCACATGAGAATCATGACTTGGAGAGTGAAGGGATCAAGGCAGTCCGCAGGGTTACCAAAGCGGAAGAATTGTTCTAAAAACAGCAAGGGCAATTCAGAAAAAACGACCAGGGTAAAAGCGACTCCCAGAAAAGGTAACGGGAGGAGGAATCAAAATCTAGCAAGACCACTGCAGGAAATAAGAAACGAAAAACCTATACGGCAGCTGAAAAGGCAGCCTACAAATTGAAAAAACAAGCGGAAAAGTGGAAAAAAGCCCCCGCTGAAGGAAAGGTTGAGCATACAAATTGGGTTGAAGCTCATAAAGGAATGCCTAAGCACAAAATTGAAGAAAGGAAGAAAGCCAATCAATGCACCCATTGCACATTGGCTAACCACACTTAGAAGTTCTGCAGGAAACAGGCCCAAGTATCGGTTATAGGGCAAAAAAGGGGAAATTTCAAACCCCAATATCGACGACCCCAGATAACAAAGGGGCAACCAGAACCTATGACTAGGGTGAACCAAGTCAACCAGCCCAGGATTTGGGAACTGGACGCCATGGGTGAAACCTAGAAAAGGACAGGCACTGGCAGCGACGGCGACCAGGTACTCCGTTATGGACCCCTTACCGAAACAGAAATCAACAAGGGGGCTCGACATCTGCAAGGTCCTACTAGCAGGTATTCCGGGCTTCTCCGTGGGAAACTCAAAACCAGAGCGAGAGTCACCAAAAGTAATCCAAACCTACGGGAGTATCGCAGACCTAAGAATGACAGGCGAGCAAGAAGCGATTAACTTGGACGGCGGCTCGTGGTAGTCCGGGACTAACTCTGGGAACCTAAAACTCAAAAAGAAGAATGCGGAGCGCCACATTTGATGTATATCAGACCTCAGTACGGAAGACGGTCAACCAATCTCGCATCCTTATAAAGCCCTTAATCCTCACAAGTGATCCAAGGAAGAGTGGACAGACCAGCGCTGACTAGGAACTTCTTAAGAATGACAAGGGGAAATTAGTCTAGCCTGGATCGTGAGAAGCCTTCCAGGAATAAAATATATTACAGGTCGGCTGGACAACTGAATAGTTGGAAAAACAGAACAGGATCCCGGACATCAAGAAAAATGAAGTGGAAGACAATGAGTAACTACGGCCACCTAGTTCACACGCTAAATGGAGCGGGGTAAATCCGTCCCGAACCTGGACTCTGGCTTTGAGGACAGGATTGGCACGATAGACTCATGGGGTAAATGAGGCGATGCGTCAAGAATTCCCGGAGCCCCAATACGCTGATATAGTCAAAACGATATGAGTACGGCTCCAGTGGAGACAAAAGCGTGGGCTGAGAAGGGCAAATGGCAGGTGTATGGGAACCCATCGGCAATGGGTAAAGACCACTAGTAGTGGGCTGCCCAGTATACCAAAGACAGAGATTTGAGTTTGTCTGAGCAGGCTTAAATAGCCGAAACCGTGCGGGCATGGTAACAAACACCCTAAGTTACCACAACAACGAAAATGTCATACAAACGACCTGCACAGGCCCCTAGCGTCCCTAATAAAAGAAATAAAACAGCTGCACCTGCCCCGCCTTATTATTCATGCCCAGAAGGCAGGGCAACCATCGAAGCAAATTAAGAACGGATCCCGATCCGTGTTTTGTTAGACTTAGGGTCTAATATATTCCTAATTAACCAAGAACTGGTTAATAAACATCGCTTACCATACCACACCCGCACATATAGCTTGGACATTTACACCTTTAAAGGAACTACAGCAGAATATGGGGGAAAATACTACACACATCCTATTCTCTTAGAGATCGGAAGCAATGCACACCGATCTCACATTTCTTGTCAAATTGCCAATGCTGGCAAATATGACCTAATCATCCCATTTGGATGGTGGCATACAGAACATCCCATAACGCACATTGAGGACGCCCAAAAATGGATATTTAAAGACGAGAAATGCCAAAGTCATGTTAATGATGAAGGCATAGACTTGACATTTGAATGGGACGAAACTGTGGCATACGACCCTGAAGCACGATATATTGGAAGGATCGATATAGCACCCACTCCAGAGTCAAAAGACATTCTGCAAATACCTCAGGAATACCATGAATTCAAGAGGGTTTTTGCACCAGAAACGGCAGAAAAACTAGCTGGCAGAAGAACGTTTGACCACGCCATGGACTTGATACCAGGCGCGGTACCACCATGGGGCCCGATATATCCTATGTCAGCCCACCAGCTGGATTTGGTTAGCAAATACCTGCAAAAAATGCTGGATCAAGGGAAAATCGTGGAAAGCAAGTCTCCTGCTGGGGCTACAATCTTATTTGTTCCTAATCCTGTTGGTTCAATGAGGCTATGTGTGCACTACCGGCAGTTGAATAAGCTAACGGTAGCCAACAAATATCCGCTACCCCTAATGAGCGAGCTTCGCGACCGTGTGGCAGGCGCTCAAATATTCACTAAGCTCAACTTAAAAGATGGCTAACACCTCCTATTAATAAAGGAAGGACATGAGTGGAAAACAGCTTTCCGGACCGGATACGGCCACTTTGAATACAAAGTAATGCCGTTCGACTGGGTTACACGCCAGCCACATTCCAGGCCGTGATGAACGAAATCTTACGCCAATTTTTAGATCATGGAGTGGTGGTCTACCTAGACGACATCCTAATTTACTCCAAGACAGAGAAAGAACACGTTGACTTGGTCAAAAAGGTACTCTCTCGCTTGGAGGAATATGATCTAGCGGTATCGACCACCTAGTCAGTTTTTCATTTCGAGACAGTGGAATTTTTGGGGTATATTGTGGCAATTGATGGAGTCACCAGGAGTGAAAGAAAGATCGAAAGCATTTAATATTTGAAGGCACCATGGTCGGTCCAGGAGGTGCAAATATTCATTGGCTTCGCCAATTTTTACTGACGCTTCATTAAAGATATCACAAAAATCTGCAAACCAATAACCGAAACATTGAAGGGCGACCCCAGAAAATTCAGCTGGGGGCCAGAACAAGATGCGGCATTTGAAAAAGTTAAGAAAAGATTCATCTCTGCCCCTATACTCTGTCATATCTACCCTGACAGAGAAACAATTGTGGAAACAGATGCTAGCGAATTTGCGCCAGGATGTGTCCTCTCACAGTTTAAAGACAAAAAGCTACATCCGGTGGCTTTCCATTCACGGAAGCTGAGCCCAGCAGAGCGAAATTATGAGATCCATGATAAGCAACTATTGGCGATTCTGGAAGCATTTAAAGAATGGAAACAGTACCTGGTCGGTACAGAAAAACCAGTAACTGTGTACACTGATCACCAGAATCTACAGAACTTCCTTACAACTAAGGTATGGAATCCACGGCAAATACAATGGGCTCAGCAACTAGTGAACTACAATTTCAAGATTGTCTACTGACCGGGAAAGCGAGGCGGAAAGCCAGATGCACCAAGCCGACAGCCGGAGTACCGTCCCGTGGAGGGAGCTGTGCATAGCGAACAGTCAATACTCAAACCTTCTCACTTCCAAATCACACTGGTGCATTTAAATAAGCCAGAACGTGAGGAAGGAATAATTGGCACAGAGTCGACTGATTCCTTGCGAATAAAATTGCTGTCTCCAAATGCACGACTGCCTACAAAAGGGTCCAGACTAGCAGCCGGACACGACCTGTATGCACTAGAGGACTTTATAATTCCGGCCAAAGGGCAAATGTTGGTGGAAACGGGAATTTCCGTTGGATTACCAAAAGGAACATATGCCCGGTTGGCACCACGCAGTGGAAGGGCCGCCAAATTTGGGATCAGCATTGGGGGAGGAGTAATCGACGTTGATTACACCAGAGAAGTCAAGGTTATCATAATGAACCAAGGAAACCAAGATTGCCAGGTTCGCATAGGGGACCGAATGGCACAAATGATCATTGAGAACATACACAAGGCTGAAGCGATGCAAGTGGATCGACTAGCAGATACTGCAAGGGGCAAAGGGGGATTTGGAAGCACGGATGTATCACCGAGACGATCAGCGGCAACAAAGACCCAGGTAGTGGTTGCATACTTGCAAGCGGACCAGGCCGACAATGAGTTTCTTGAAGAAACAGACCATCAAGCAAGACAAGGCAAATGGATACTCCTAATGTCTAATGCTATAAGGTCAAAGGTTGATATTAGGAAATATGACCAGACATTATTATAAACCATTAAAGAGGCAGGCCAGAACAATGAAGACTGGCAGGAACGCAAGTGAGAATTGGAAACGTTAACCGATGAGGGCAAACCATTACCAAGTCACTGGGCAGTAACGGAAGGACTGATATACTATAAGAATCGCTTATATATTCCTGACAACGAACAGCTGCAGACAACTATAGCCAAAGGTTGCCACGACTCTAAAATAGCTGCACACTTTGGACAGGAGAAGACTCTGGAAATTGTTACCAGAGACTTTTATTGGAAAGGGCTGATAGCGTGGATTAATGACTACGTACGGTCATGTGACAAATGTCAACATAATAAATCTCCACGACATGCGCGGTTCAGTCTGCTGCAATCTCTAGAAGTTCCATTAGCAGCCTGGTCATCTATATCAACCGACTTCATAACACAACTACCAGAATCACATCGAAGAACACAAATTATGGTAGTCGTGGATAGGTTTACAAAGATGGCTCACTTCATAGGTCTGGAAGGTAATGCAACTGCCAAGGAAGTTGCAAACGTATTCTAGAGGGAAGTCTGGAAGCTACATGGACTCCCATCGGAAATTATATCTGACATGGATGCAAAGTTTTCAGGGGAATTCTGGGAATCACTATGCAAAACCTTGGGGATAAAACGCAAGATGTCAACTGCGTACCACCCACAAACTGATGGACAAACAGAGAGAACCAACCAAGTGCAGGAAGGATACCTCAGAAACTTTGTCAATTACGACCAAACAGACTGGTACCAGTTGTTACCACTAGCCGAGCATGCCTACAACAATTCGGTAACGAACGCGCATGGCATGTCTCCCTTCTACGCAAAGTATGGATTCCACCCACAAACAGAATGGATGAAGGAAGGTGAAGCACAAAATCCAGGTGCCCAGCTATATGCACACTGGATGCAAACAATACACCAACAGGCCAGAGAAGCGTTGGAATAAACACGGGAAAATATGAGCAAATAATATGACCGCAAGGCTAAGCAGCAACCAGACATCAAGGTCGGAGACCTGGTCATGTTAAACGCAAAGAACATTTGGACCAAACGACCCTCGAAGAAGCTTAGCCCAAAGCAGTATGGCCCGTTTAAGGTATTGGAAAAAAGAGGTGAATGGGCCTACAAACTAGATATATCACCAAGATGGAAGATCCATCCGATATTTCACGTATCATTGTTGGAACCCTATCGAACATCCAATCGACCAGCAAGGGAACAACCTTCCCGCGAGCCAGAAGAAATCGATTCAGATTTTGAATGGGAAATCGAAAGAATCGTGAAGATTGAAATAATCTCATATACCCAGCGTGTGGGAGGTCGGAACCAACCGATGCGTGAGCTACAATACTTTGTGAAGTGGACTGGCTGTTCCGAAGATGAAAATACTTGGGAACCACTAGACCACTTAGAACATGCGCAGGAATTGGTGGAGGCGTTACATAGGGAGAATCCGGATATACCAAAGAGGTCAGATGTTGAATGACAAGGAAAAGGTTTTCCTAGCGTGGCCAAGTAAACGTGTTAGGTTTTTCATCCTACCAAGTCGAGTGCAAGATGGGACTGATATATTTCGGAAATTGTTAAAAGTAGGGGTTTTATAGTTAAAAATTGATTATATAATTTTTCTTTATTGTTATTTTGGGGATCCCTAAAGAGAGAAAAACCTTTGAAAAACAATTCGGTAGAAATCGCACAGAGGAGGGAGCTCGTGGTAGGCACCAACGACTCCCTAGAGGATTACCTGACTTTTTAGAAGGAGCTGCATGAATCAGAACCTCCACAGGCAATTACCCCCCTGCAGCCCCGGCGTTCGCCCTAGGAGTCGACACTGGCACCTTGTGCAGTTGCTCGTTTACTATGAAAAACGAGATATTGGAATACATCTCGTTACCCCGTATACGTCGTCGCCATCTGTCCGACCGGATGCTGTACGCAGGGTATATGAGAGGGCCGCTCTGGCTACGTCTGGGAAGTGGAACGAAGCAGTTCCGTCAAGAACTCATGGAGTTACACCCAGATGAAGTCAAGTGAGCCCGGGTAGTCCTAGATGGGTATGAATGCGCGATTATAGTAAGCTACTCCGATACACACCGAGAGTACGCTGAGGCCCCCGTGATGCCTATAAGGTCAATGAACCTATCGGAACAAGTTGATAAGGAGAGGCAGTGAAGACGAGCAGGTGTTGACTCGATCGTGAACACTAGTCATCCTGAAAGCCACCTGCAGAGCCGGATAAGACGCCACGAAGCAGATACAGCCAACAGCCAAGCTGGCCCCTTGGAGTTCTAAGAAGTTATTGGTACGTTCCAAACAGGGCGGCCATATCTTGACAGCCGAAAGAAGGTTGACAACTCAGACTAAGGGGGTCCACACCCTCACAGAAGTCGGCAGCTCTGATCATACCATTAGCTGTGTGGGGGAAGAGAAAGTTTGAGGGTCAAAGCGGATTCGTTCTTGGATTCTGAGACGAAGGTTTGGAAGAAAATACCTGTTTATATGTAAACCTGTTGTGAGATCTTATCAATATCATACATTATTACTCAAAAATCTTTACCTACGAGCCTTCTTAGACAATCTCCGTTTACGAAGAAAGATTTAGGGCTAGTTCGATTCGCTTGCCCTTACAATCAACTACCCTTAACAGTCTTTGTAGGAGTTCTGCTTTTTGGCTAGCCAAAGCCTGTTCTAGCTAGCAGTCTCGATCATGCGACTCTTGTCCTGTTGCTCTAATGTTAGTATGAAGTTGTGTACTTACCGCTTCATGGTATGTAACCCGTCCTTCCTGCACTCGCAACTTTGCTTCCAACCTCTACGTAGTTGCATCTTGAAGTCCTGCGGTTTCAGTTGCTAACATTTCTAGTCCCAAATTAACTTGTTTCAACTCTTCGCAAATGATTTGTTCCCCACGGGTTATCCATTGCACATGGTGCTGGAGTTGGTTTGCCTGATGCTGACCTTGTCCACATAGTACACGGTAAGCCAGGTGCTTCATATCAACCGATTCCTGAAGGGTACGGTTGAAGTGGCTACTTGCCTAGACGCTGCGTTCGGCTAATGTTTCCTTTGCTGGATTTCTGGCGTCGGGGGGACGTGGAGTGCTTGATCGAGTTCCTGGGGCCGACTTTGTGAACCCACTTGGTTGTGAGAGGTGGTGGAGTGCCAAAGGTTAGCTGTAGCATCAGGGTGCATGGTCACTTCCAACCAGAAAGACTTCTTCTATATCGGACAAGGCTTTGTCCATGTTGACAGTGAATTGTCGTGCATCTCATTTTATTGGGACTCTGGATGTTTTCCTAATCTCCAAAGAGATGGGGTAAAGAAGGAGGGGATAAGGCTGTAAGACCTGCAAGTTTCGTCTTCCTCAGTATTGTAGTCTAGGAACGGTTTCTACAAGAAGGTGGGACTATAGAGGTTTTCGTAGATATCTTGGAAATCTGATTCGGTAGGGATGATTAGGGGATTAGTGAACCAGGAGGGTTCCTGAGGTATATAGAATTAAATCTCTGGGAGGGAGTTTTTAATGATTTCTTCAAAAGAGGAGATGTTTTTTGAGGGACGTTGTTCGAGCAGACACTGTTCGAGGAGGGCGGAATCAGCTATGAGCTTGTGTGATTCCTGAGATATGACTTGGAGGTGTCCCGTACTCATGTAAAGAGCCTTGGTAACAAGGAGAAATATCAATATATAGTTTAGGGTAGTCAATTCTAAGGGCAAGCGAATCAGACTAGGCTCAAATCTTTATTCGTATACGGAGATTATCTAGGAAGGCTTGTAGGTAATTATTTTTCTGTAAAAACTTATGATATTGATAAAATCCCCTCTCCATTGCTTGATGATGGCTAAAGATCGGAAGCCACTTCGCAATTGATATCCCGCGTCAGAGTGTTCGCAGACTACAACTAGTTTACATGTAAATAGGTATTTGTTCCCCAACTTTCCTCTCTTAATCCGAGAGCGAACCCGCTTTGACCCTGAACATTTATCTTCCCCCGTACAGCTGACGTTATGATCAGACCTCCTGACTTCTCTCAGGGTGTGGACCCACTTAGTCTGAGTTGTGAACCTTCTTTCGGCTGTTAAGATATGGCCGCCCATTTTGAATGTGTGAATAACTACCTAGAACTCCTAGGGGCCAGCTTGGTTTTTGGCCGAGTCGGCTTCGTGCTGACTTATCCAGCTCTGCAGCTGGCTTTCAGGATGACTAGTGTCCACGATCAGGCGAATACCTTCTCGTCTTCACTGCCTCTTCTTATCAACTTGTTCCGATAGGTTTGTTGACCTTATAGGAATCATGTGGGCGTCAGCGTACTCTCGGTGTATATCTGAGTAGCCTACTACATTTGCGCATTCATACCCTTCCAGGACTACCTGGGCTCTCTAAGCTTCAACGGGGTTTAACTCTGCAAGCTCTTCACGGAATCGCTTCGTTCCACTTCCCAGACGTAGCCAGAGAGGCCCTCTCATATACACCGCGTACAGCATCTGGTCGGACAGACGGCGACGACGTATACAGGCTTACAAGATGTATTCCAATTACTTGTTTTGCTTAGTAAACGAGCAACTGCCGAAGGTGCCAGTGACAACTCCCAGGCCGAACGCCGTGACTGCAGGAGGGAATTGCCTGTAGAGGTTCAGATTCATAGAGTTACTCCTGAAAAGTTATGTAATCCTCTTGGGAGTCGTTTGTGCCTAACAGAAATATTTCATAAAGTTGCTTCATCCAAGAGAGTTTCTTTTATTAGTAATAAATGCATAGTGTAGATGGTAATATAAATAGAATAACTTACCCATTTTGTTCGACTCTTAATTTGCTCCACATCAACTACTGGAGCCCACTTCTGATTATAAGTAATGGTTGCAGCTTGCTATGCTTCAAGCTTGAAGCTATTTTCTACTCTTCTACCAAAGCGAACCTGATGGAGGATTTCATTAATCAGAACTCTGTCCTTTGCATCATTTCAGTTTGCCTTACCTTTTTGTTTATTATAGAGAGAAATATTTGATGAAAGCAAAAACAAGACAGAGAGATAATATGAAGATCCTTCTAGCATAAGTGGATAGTAATGGCTGAATACCCGTGTTGTTCGCCATAGGAAGGGAAAACAGAACCCTAGTGAAACTATTGCTGAAATGGGAAGGAAACCCAGAGAGGTGGTGGAGCTACTGCTGGTGCACAAGGATGGTAATGGCCGAACACAGTTCTCATTTACTGCAGGGACGAAACAGAGAGATGTACTGAAAACAATTGCTGGAGTGGGCAGGGAACCTAGAGCAGACTCGGAATTGAACCTACTGCCTAGGCGGGAGGACGATATTGACCGAACTCTGCTATTGTTGGCTGCAGGACGGGATCACAGAAGTGTAGTGAAATTATTGCCGGCGTGGGAAGATAGCCCACCGGCAGAGAGCTAGTGAAGATACGACTGGTGAGGGAGAATGGTAATAGCCTAACAACCATACCGTTTGCTACAAGGAGGGAAAACAGAAGCCTAGTAAAACTATTGCTGAAGCGGGAAGAAAACTCTGAGAGGTGGTGAAACCTTCTGCTGGTGGACGAAATAAGTAATGGCCCAACACGGCTCTTGTTCGCTGCAGGAACGCAGTACCGAGAGGTAGTGAAACAATTGCTGAAGCAGGAAGGGAACACAGAGACATATTAAAGCTACTACTAGGGCGGGAGGATAATAATGACTAAACACCACTATTATTCACTGCGGGGAGGCAACACAGAAGCATAGTAGAACTATTACCAGAGCAGGAAGGCAACTCAGAGTGGTGGTGCAGCTACTACTCAGGCAGGAGGATGGCAATAGTTGAACACTGCTATCGTTTGCTGCTGGGAGTGAACAGAAAAACGAAGTGAAGCTGGTTCTGAAATAGAAGGATGCTAATAGCCAAACACCACTATCTTTCGCTGTCAGGAGGGAGCACAGAGCTGTAGTGAAGCCAGCTCTCAAGTGGCAGGATCTTGATCCTAGCTTACCAAATGGTAATTGCCGAACACTCCTCTTGTTGGTTGCTGAGAGAGGAACGGAAGGCGTAGAGACATACCTGGGTGATGTGAACTAGGACTGGTAGGAGTAGTCGAATTGAAACATGATTCTAACTTACCAGCAAGAAACATGTACAATTACACAAAAAATGCATGCACATCTTTAGAATAATTAGGGGTAATACCTCTTGGTGTTTACTCTATGACTGTGATTTTTTAGCGAAAATCCTGATTTCAAATCCTGATCCAATCTTCTAATGAAACCTAGTGCAACTTTGTGCTACCAAACAGGATTACACTAAAAGTCCAGACTTAGGAGATAATCAGGATTTGAAGTCTAAATCCTGGTATGCCAACCAGGCCCTTAAGGTTTTTGACACTCTAGTCTTATAGGACTATTCTCTTGAATACTACATGCTAAACAGTTCCTCCATTAGGTCCGTACTTTGTACGCCATCGATTGAAAATCCCTTCCTTGATACTTCTTCACCTCTTCTAATAGTATCAACAGATTCCCTTTAGGGTTCTCGTGATACTTAGGAGTATGTTACAATAACTGTATACCCTCTACTCCAATACTTAACAGAGTGTGAAAATCAGGGAATGTCTGATATATGTTCCTAGTTTAGCTCATAGCAAAGAGAGGGCAGAGGCCAAACCTTGTTGAAGGTTTTGTTCGCTTGGTGATTGAGAATAGAATTGACTTTCCAACTAGTATGAGATATTTCACTTTTAGATAACAATCAGCCAGGATACCTTAAGTTTAAAGTTTCATGATGCCCTAGCAGCTAATAAAAAATATTTATAATAGTGTTTCTATTATTAATTGTATTCAGATTTGAGGATGAGATTTCTTTTGGTTATAGGAGTTTTATAGGCTATACTTCTTCATCAATGCTACAGATTTAACAAAACGAAAAAAATCTACTCTAACCTTTAACTTGTCTAATAATACCCCTTTTTATTATTATTTGTTATTTAACTTATATATTCTCTGTTAACGTACAGGAACCTGCATGCAGCACTAGCTATGGTAAAAACGAAATGTTAATCTCAAACAAACAAACAAAAGAAATATCAAAGTCCTATCTCCCATTGGTAACGGTACCGTCACTGCTCCCACAATGGAGGCTAATCAAGCAAGGAAAGAATATAACAAAATCCCAAACAATGTAAGGATATTCATAACAAAGTGAGAGAATAAAAATCAGTAAAGGAGGGCATCCAAGCTATCCTAGGGTGAGGATGACCTAGCGATCGGCATGGATGGGAGGAATCCAGTTGCCGATTCCAAAATGTAGGCGCGAAGGGCCTGTAGAAGGTCCACTTAGGAATTGAGGGGGGAGCTAGGGCCGAGACCGTCAATGCCAGGGAGGTGGCGGAGGCATATGGAGGCCTTGGCGGAACAATGGAGAAATGCATGAACCATGGTCTCCTCCTCCTCTTCGCAGTTGGGACAGAGAGGAAGGGGGTCAGGCTCGCCCCAGGATGTGCGTGCAGCCAAGTAGCTTTTACCAGACCGCATTTGGTGAATTCTTCTGGCAGCAAACTTATCCAACCCCATGAAGGTGTGTGGGGAAAGCCATAGTGCGTAGCGGTAGTAGAGGGGAGGAGGTGCTTGAAGTGTCCAGTGTTTGAGAAGGAGCGCCTTACAGGCATTGTTGAGGAATCGATAGCTTCTGGTTGTTGGGAGTGGGGGTGGAATGTCTGCTGGGAGCAGGTGAGGGGAGGCCAAAGGGAAGGTTCCAACAGTGGGAATCAGGGGGACAAGGGTGTGACAAAGTGCGTCTATGGGGAGGTGGCACCTAGGGAGGAGAGGCGCTTTGTACCTGTTCAAGGGGAGCAGTATGTAGTTTTGTCTGAGCCCCTGGATTGTACGATAGAAGTCGGTTCTAGAAGCAGAGCTGTCTGAAATTGGAAATGAGAGTGGAAACCTTGCAGCAGAGTGGTTAATGAGTGGTGAGGAGCAGGCAAGACAGAGGGCCGCCATGCGCCGCTTCTGTGGAAGGAGGAAGGAGATAGGAGCAAGACTGGCTTCACAATTTAGTATAGAGATTGGGGTAGAGGAGAAGCAGTTGGTGATCCAATGAAGAACTCTGTTCCAAAGAGTTGTCATCTTGTTAAGGGTGACTTGGGTGGGGGAGACAAGTTCTGCCCCATAGGTTAGGATTGGGAGAACTAGACCAGCCACCAGCCAGCGTGCTATGTATGGAGAAAGGCCTAGTGCAGGTAGTGAGAGTTGTTTAATGATGGAGAAGGCTGCCTGAGCAAAGGCAATCCTTTTGATGAAGTGGGTAGTGGTTTCCATGGTAGGCGTTAACCAATAGCCTAGCCAGCGTACTGATAAGCAAGGGGAGAAGAGGGACCCAGTCAGGCCTATAGGGGAGGAGGAGATAGGGGAGTGATCTATGGGTGTGCACCAATGGATGAGCTCGGTTTTGTGAACTGAGAAGGATACCTTCAGTTAGCTGCCCTGTAAGTAAGTAAAGAAAAAACCTGTTGAAGTAACTGAATGTTCCCTCGGTAAGAGACAAAAGAAACAGTTACAGAAAAATCATCAACATAGGAAAATATAACCTCTTGGGGTATGGAAAAATGCAATCGTGAAATGTAAATCACAAATAAAAGAGGAGAAATAGGGGATCCTTTAGGGAGTCCCAACTGAAATAGGAGAGAATATTGCCAGTGCCCCTCTAAAGAGGAGGTGGCAATGACGGTCAGTGAGGAAAGAACGGACCCAAGAGGTCCTGTATCTAGAGATACCTCTTGAGCGGAGGAGTGGAGTAAGGGAGGCGGCACATATGTTATCGAAACCTCCTTTTATGTCGAGGAAAAGGGAGGAAACTCTCTTGTTGGGGTGTTGTTGGAAACGAACCTCTTGGAAGAGGGCGGCACAGGCATCTAGGTGCTGAGCCCATGGAGAGAACCACACTGGGTAGAGTTGACCAAGCTAACTGATCTGGCCATGGGGGAGAGGCGGTAAGCCATTATCCTTTCCATGAGTTTGGAGACCGTCTCTAGGAGGATAATGATATGGAAGGCGGCAGGAGAGGTGTAGTCAGTCTTGCCAGGTTTGGGGAGAACGATACCATTTGCTCTTTTGAGGGGCAATGGATGGTATCTAAGGAGAAGGAGTGGGTGTAGGGGTTGTCGTAGCATGGAGGGGTTTATAGTGTGAACCTTCTTCCAGATCCCATAAGGGACCTGGTCAGGTCCTTGAGCTGAGGTATTGGAGGATTTGCTCAGGGCGCGGGAGATTTCTTCGTTGAGGAGAGGGGTGGCGTCGTTGTCATAACGTAGGAATGAGTGCGTGGATATGGGAGGTTTGGGAGGAAAGAAGTAATGGAGGAGGGAGGTGTTAATTTCCTCAGGTGTGTTGGCGTCAGGGAAGGAGGGGAACCTTTCAGGTTGGCGGCCGCAAGCGAGGCATCTAGCTGGCCACACTGACTAGGTGTTGACATTGGCTAAGAATTCCTTCCAGTGTGAGGATTTGGGTTTCTTGGTGGCCTTGAAGTAAGTGTTGCGGTATTGTTGGCAAAGTGCCTGTGATTCGGGTGTGTATATTATGCGGTGGGTCCTCTCACTACGGTGGAATGCTTATCTATGGTGGGATAGTTCCTGGGACCACCATGGTTTGGCATGGACGGAGGAGTGTGTATAGGGTGTATGGACTTTGAGCAAGGAGGTGAGGGAGCAGAAATGCCTAGTTAGCCACTCATCAAACAAACTGTCAGTGGGGTTTGTAGGGGGGGGCGGAATCTGATAGTCCTTAAGGAGCAGGGCGAGTATATCCCAGCTAGTCTTTGACCAGTCAGGAGAAGGAGGGGGAGCTCTGAGAAGCGGGGCTATGAAGGTAACTTTGATGGGGAGCTGATCAGAGCCTGTGGACTGGAGATTGGAGTCCCATATGTTAAAGAATGTGAGGAGATGAACATTGGCGAATGCCAGGTCAAGAACAGCAGGACGTTT
Source organism: Tuber calosporum (assembly GCA_003316355.1). NCBI lineage: Eukaryota > Fungi > Ascomycota > Pezizomycetes > Pezizales > Tuberaceae > Tuber > Tuber calosporum. The sequence goes on from QFET01015093.1 coordinate 42,377, forward strand.
GTTGATGTGGAAGGGGAATCATGTGTAGACCCCTAGAGTGTTGAGAAAGTGGAAGCCGAGCTCTGAGCTAAGCTCAAAGTATGGAGTGGATATTGTAAACTCATTGTTTGAAATGTGCCGTAACGGGTCACAGGAGAGGAGGTGGATGTTAAAGTCACCTACCACCAGAGTGAGGAAGGGGTGTGAGGTGAACACATCTTCAGGAGCGACTGGGCGGGACCTAGAGGAAGTGCCATTAGTGGAGTATAGGTTGTATATCCTGAATCTTTCGTGGTTAGAATGGAATAACCCAGAGGGTGAGAAGATGTCAACTGCTATAAGGTCAGGGCGGTTGAAAAAGCAGGGAAGTAGGGAGTAGCTCTGAATGAGCTCTGTAAACACATAAACAGCAACCTTGGGAGGGATGCCAGGGGTGGGGGGAGGGTAAACAGCCTTCAAGCCAGCGAAGTTGGGTAGTTGGTTTCTGTCAACTGGTGGGTCCTGGATGAGAACTAGTTGTAGAGAGGAGGGGAGAGTCCTGAAACTATTAAAAAGGGAAAGAAAAACACTCCAGCTTCCAAGGCAGTTGTGTTGTATAAGGGAAAGTTGCTTAAGAGGGTTGGGAGGGGGGGGGCTGATCGATATCAGCATGAGTGCTAGAGGTGTCTAATAATACCCCTTGTTTACCTATATATAAATCAAGGCCGATGCTAGTACACACTTTCTGAAACATCCTATATAACTTAATTATATTCCTTCTGAAACTATATTGGCTTGTATCAATACCTACTGTTTTTTTTCTTTGTTCTAGGTCTTGATGTCTGCCAGATTGTAATTTCTTTAATCCTTATCCATGAAGGTTACTTTGGTTTATGTTCTTTAATCTCCCAATGTTTGTAGTATTGTTTATATGCTCTGACATTTTTAAGTTTACTCAGATATAGTCAACTCTGGTTCTAGGTTTCTTTACCTCCATAGTATACATTTTATGTACATTCTATACTTTTAACAGATATCATACAAGGTGATTTAAAGAAAAAATCAAATCTTTTGATCTATACCAAAGTCATGCTACAGATTAGAGATCATTTCAATATAGAATATTTATTGATACTTTTCTTTGATCATCAATATATGAGAATTCTTTAAAAAAGTCTTTCTAATAATTCTTCAATAATACTACTTTGGCCCCATGATATTTTCCTTATATTATAAATTCTCAGTAACCAGATTGGAAAAGTGTAAATTGTTCCCTCCATATAAGCCGCTCTCTTTCCAATGGGGTACCTGTATGTGACCAATAGGTTTAGAATTAGATAATTTACCCACCTTTTGCCTAAGTAAATAATAGTTAGAGTTTGTTTTACTGCAATTACCATGATGCAGGATATTAACATTAAGATAACTTCGAGCCTTCATCATTATCAAGCAACCGTGATGAGATATTATTAATATATTAAGTTTTATACAATATTTGGATCACTCTTTACCATTCAAAAACAAAACCAAGTACCGAAGGGACCTTCCTGACTATTCTCCTCTTTTGATATTCACCTGCCCCTAGTCTATCTTGCTTGGCTTTAGACACAACTACTTCCTAATATTTCAGTTGATTATTTAGAAATTCCCTTATGTCTATACAGTCCGTACCCGATGGATAGGTTCGCGGAAAGTTTCGCAAGCCCGAGCTCGTAATCTGAACATAATGCTTGTTATGAGGCTTTGCCTTGTGATAAATTACAGCACTGAGATTTGAACGCACCATAGTTTATACTCTAAGATGATTTTCCCCACTTAAGCTATCGTCTCAAGTGAAAACTCACATACAGGGAAATCTTCCTCCTTTTATACCCAAGTATGCCTCGAAATAATTTGTCCATACCAAGCAAATTCTCTGCCTTTGCAACTCTCACACGAGTTGGTCACATGACCGACACGCACACACGATTACCCGATTGGATAATGTAATTTTCAACATCCTTTCCAGCTAGAACGAAGTCAATAGGATATACTTGAACATCTGACAGCGCATATGCCGCTGGATTTCCCACTTGTAATTGCAGTCGTAGAAGCGTAAAATGGCTGGTCGGTTGAGTGGGTGGTTTCCGTAGGAGAGGACAGTGGAAGTAGGAAGATGTAGCTCATTGAAATTGCGCAATAGCATACTCAAGAATAACATTCCCCCTCCACTCCACCCCCGCTAGCACTGTTTCTCTACTCTCTTATTTGTTGTTTTGGAATATTGAATGCATGGTCGCGGATATCGTTTGTCTCATGACTGACCTGGCGTATCCAATCGTAACGTGCATGTCAGAGATTCATTCAAAACGTCACGGCAGAATCTCTAACTGGCTAGTGTGAATTCACTTGGCGTATACTGCTCTTTCTTTCCTTCTCTCTTCCTTTCTTCCTTTCTTCCTTGAATTTTTTTTTTCTTAAGAAAAGGGTGGTTGTGTAATTGTTGAATGATTATTTGCTCATCGTGGAAGTGGCATAGCATAGAGCGCTGTGGGCTTCTGGGGCTTGCGGGTTTCGGGGAATTCTGGTGGTGGTTTGGTCGCTGGAAAAGGAAGAATGAATGCTTTTGTTGTCGTTGAAGGGCAAGGTGACACTCTAGGGGAGATTACTTGGCATGAGCGTCCTGCCTCAGCACAGACAACAGTACTCGGGAGAGAGTTAGGATGGTAGGAGCTATGTGGGTATGCACCAAAGCGAGCATCTGGAATACATGCTCTCTTGGTAGCGCTGTGGATTTTCCCTTTCACTGTTGTCCCGGGGATTAATTGAAGCGCCTGTATTCTGGCAGTTTCACTAGCCGTCTAATTGATGCACTGGTTTTGTTATTCTCGAGCAGAATCTCAAAATATGATTGTTAGTCTCCACTTCGTTTTTTGGATAGCTGGCCTCGCAGTGGCCGTATGCCCGCTAGGGCGGTGTCTCCTCTAGTTAGGAATAAAAGTGATTACTCGCAGGTGCCATCTTGTCAACCCTTGGTGGAATGCTGTAATTTGTACCAAGAGGCTGATCCATTCACCCCTCCCCCAAACTTGATGTGGCCTGAGTCCCGAGGATCCTCCCCAGAGTATGATACCAATACCGCATCTAGACGAGCGACTTAGAAGCCCTTGAATGCGCGGCAACAGGTACTTGGAACGATTCGCATCAGAAATGCAAAAATCGTGTTTTTCTAGGCTTGTTCCTGGAATGTGTGAATCGAGCGGGATCCTAGTGCGAGTAAGCAGTTTATAAAACTTCCCTTGAGATCGATGGGATGGTGGGGTCGCTGGACTACTGAGTTAGCAATATTGACAGGTAGGCATAGGAGCATGATCAGCAAAAAGTGGCCCAGAAAATTTGTCTGTCCATTGACTATTGGGTTTGTGCTTGAGGGGGTGAAGGGTGAAACCGGAGGAATTAGGTAATTAGGTTAGAGCGCTGTTCCGTACCGTCCACTTCCGGATGCTTGTGGAACTTTGATTAGTAATATTGTGGGTCGAACATGGAGCACTTGCTCCTACTAAATTTACCATACTGTTGGCGCTTGCAAGCGGAGGGTGCGAGATTTGATGTGTCTAACCAAGAATGTGTTGGATACAGCCTCGAAAGTATTCACAAAAATACCCTCTCTGCTCTAAAAATAATACCGAAGGGGCAGCATCTGGTCTGAAGGTATATAAATAGGGACCGTCCTTTTTCCTCAGATATTTTTCTATAAAAGAACCACCCCTATCTAGAGAAAAATGCCTATCCAAGCACAATGCATTGGGCTATCACACGACTAAACCAAACCACCAGCATACAAGCTGGGTATAGGGCTTGCCAATTTGATAGATGGACTCCGCCAGGAAATATACCATACCAAGTAATTTAGCAGAAAACATGTAAAAAGCTCTCAACCCCAGCTCCGAGAGGCAAGTCTACTAGGCTATCTAGTTCTTGGTGATATAGTGATTGGCCGGGCCGAGGTATTCTAACAACTTAGAAGACACTCCAATTCCGCTAGATACACGATCGGCCCTTTCAATTGATCCTTTTGGCATGGGCTGGCAGTTTTTTTCAAATAAGGTACCGGTAAAGAACCCATTCGGGAGCTCCCCTGTAGCGGACTCAACCACAAGCCAGCGTGCATGCCATCGCACTCTGCAGGACCTATATACAGTAGATTCTCAGTATGAAGGAAGGACCCAAGAGCGGGATTATGATACATTCTAACAAGAATAGCCCTGTCGCGGGGATCTGTAAGACTGGGGTCCTTAACACAGCCAATATTAACAGTGCCTTTGAACAAATGCCATTATCGAATTGACCCAACTACAGGTAGATATTCAACAATAACACAGTTGCTCTACCACCGCGATACGCCAGAGAAAGACCATTTCTCACTACCCGTTACTATCTCATCATTCCAAACAATCTCGACTCCGCACTCGGTCCCGGGGCGATTGTGCAGCTCTGCTGTGCTTGTATGCATGTCTGAGCACAGACCGGGCTCGCTTTCACAAATAACATACTGTATATGAAGTACGAAATTGGCCCTTAGCTAACCAAGTGCTATCAAGTACGCCCAAGTCGAGAAGCCATATGCGGTAATTCCAGAGAACGCCTGCCGCAGCACAGGCTAACGCTCACAACTTCTCACTCGTCAAGAAGGGGTCATTCAAACTTTTGTGTTAAGGTATACCCCAACCCCGGTGAGCTTCCCCCGGAGAGCTGAGGGACCGATGGTGCATGCCCCCCCACCTAACT
>QFET01015096.1:6192-19198 GCA_003316355.1 Tuber calosporum
CCCCCCGTTGCATTTTACAAGTATCATACTAGGAGAATGTCACAATCTCATGCCGGGGAAAGCAGCAACTCTTTCAATAACAACTGCTTTAATACCACCAACTCATTCAATAATACCATCACATTCGGGAATGTGAATAACTTTGGCAGTGGTGACGAGAGGGCTGAGATTCTCACATGGTTATCTCCGCTTGAGCCGGAGATACGGCACGACGGTATTAGGGCCCAGCGAGTCGAGGATGTGGGAGACTGGTTCATACGGGCAGAGGAATATAGGAATTGGTTCGATGGCATTCGCTGTGGGGAGCCCGATAATTCGGCCTTGTTTTGCTACGGAGATCCGGGGGCCGGTAAGACGCACATCACGTAAGAAAGCATATCCTCCACGAAGTAGGGGTGTTGCTAAGACGCGGTGATGCTATCATAGCTCTTTGGTAATAGATACGTTATGCGATTGGGCGAGGGGACAAAGTGCTGTAGTTGCGTGCTTCTACTTCGACTTTGCCGCCCAGAAGGAGCAATCCGCAACCAGCGTCTTGAGGTCCCTCCTTAAACAGGTTGTCAGTGGACTCGACAGGATTCCGGCGAACATCCTTGAGGCATTTCGAGAGCAGAAAAAGGCCATTGGGGGCAGGAAGCTGGGGTTTGGCGAAATAGTAGAGATGTTACAGGATATCTCGTCTTCACGGCCTACCTTCATATGCATTGATGCGCTGGACGAATGCATGGCCGAGTATCGAGCAAAGCTGCTGGGTTCCTTGAAACAAATCCTCTGCAAGTCCCCAAGTACTCGGGTATTTCTGGCCGGAAGATTCCATATTCGGGGTGAGGTAGAGGAGCATCTTGCTGGGAGGGTAACGGCGGTGGGCATAACACCCACCAAGCATGATATCGTTCGATTCCTGCGAGCGAAACTGAAAGAGGATACGGTACGGGACGCGATGGACAAGAGCTTGGAAGAGGACATTATAAAGAACATTCCCGAGACGGCTTCAGATCTGTAAGTATAGAAGCAAGGAAGCTGGCAAAAATATGTAAAGTTTAGAATTGACAGATCGGTGTCCTAGATTCCTGCTGGTATCCCTGAATATCAAGGCGATCTTACTGGAACCAACACTGTATCGGAGGAGAGAGAAGCTTAGCACAATGACAAATGGCCTGGGCTTGGGAGATGCATACGATGATACCATAGGGCGGATAAAGGCTCAAGCAGGGCATGGAGCAAGACTCGGGATGGACGCTCTGATGTGGATTTCACATTCAGAGCGGCCATTGAGCGTGGATGAGATATGTCATGCGCTAGCTATTGAGATAGGATCGACGGAAATTAATGCCAACAATGTGCCTTCGATCCGAACAGTGTTAGGCTATTGTCAAGGGCTTGCGGCCGTCGATAAAGGGTCCTCCACTATTCGGCTGATCCATTTCACGCTCAAAGAATATCTTTCCCGGCGCGCGGACCTGTTTGGCCGGGCTCATGCAAAACTGGCGGAGACTTGTTTGACTTACCTCAATTTCAAGGCCATTCGGGATATTTGGCCCTACCCCTCTTTTGACATCCGGGACAGACACTTCCTGAGATATTCCTCCTTATATTGGGGGGCCCACATGCGAGTGGAGCTCTCAGATCGCTCAAAACACCTTGCGCTCCACCTTTTCAATCAATACGATAATCACATATCTGCCGAATTGCTTTGTCAGTCAGTCGGCGACCTGTTCCTTGGGTATACCAGACTATTTTCCGCGCTGCACTGTGTTTCGTATTTTGGCATTGCTGAACTTGCAATCGATTTGTTGGGGGCGGGAGGATGGGATGTGAACCAAAGAGATGCTATGGGTCAAACACCACTGCTATGGGCTGCGAGGCATGGGCGTGAAGAAGTAGTGGAAGTGCTCTTGCAACAGGAGCACATTCAACCCGATATGGCTGACACGAGACGTGGTCGGACAGCACTTTCATGGGCTGCTGGAAATGGGCATGAAGGGGTCGTCAGGCTACTCCTTAGTCGGCTATGTATCAATCCTAGGAGCATAGGCCGTGGAATGGGAATAATACCGCAAGCAATGAGTCTGCTATTTGGGAGGAAATACATCAACCCTAGCAGCCCGGACGATTATGGCCAGACACCCTTATCATGGGCCGCCAAGAATGGGCATGAGGGAGTAGTGAAGCTCCTGTTGGGGCGGGAAGGTGTTAACCCCGGTGAGCCAGACAATGATGGCCGGACACCGCTCTCGTGGGCCGCCGAGAAAGGACATGATGGAGTTGTGAGGCTACTGTTGAGAAGGGGAGAATGTTAGCCCCGATAGGCCAGAAAATCGTGGCCAAACACCGCTCTCTCCGGCCTACATCAATGGGGACCGTGCAGTTGTGGAGCTACTCGGGGCTCGAAAGGCTACCACGCCCAGCGTGGTCTAAGGCCCTGGGGATGTCTCCACCTCCGGCGTCTTCGAACCTAGCCATGCTCACCTTTTACAACACCTGGGCGCTTTGCATCCGGTTCAGTCCTGCCCCACGATTCCCATCCAACCTCCTAGGGAGGTGAGTTGTTGTGGACGTCGCCATTTGCTAATACCGGAAATGCCAAGTGAACAGGTGGAGTTTATGCCATCAAGTCTTTGATATATGTATGAAGCACTTCCTTGATTTCCCTCTCTTTTCCCCTGCGTTTTAGGCGCTAAGTTTAGAAGTTCTTTCAGATAGGCCCCGCCCCCCACCCCTATATAACATTCAATTGGAGAGAATAAGGAAGAAAAAAAGTGGGAAAAATAAAATTAAAAATACTAAGGCATCTGATCAACAGCCTGAACCTCCTGACTAGTGGCCTCGTCGAGTTTGAATTCCCGGACGGGGACCCTCCACATGAACGGGTCTTCGTCCCTGCCGCTTTGTATACCTTTCAATTTGTCTAGTAGTGTAACGAAAACCTCACCCGGCTCTTCGCCGCCGTAGACCTTCTTCCAGAGCGTGCTCTTTTTCGTGATACTCTTGATGGGGACCAGCGCTGCCGCCGTGCCCGCGGCGAAGACCTCGACAAAGTCCTCCAGCTCCGCTTCCTTGACCTTGCGCGTTTGCACGTCCCAGCCCAATAGGTCTTTTGCTATCCTTTGCACGCTATCACTGGTGACGCTTTCGATGATGCTGTCGCTGTGGGGGATGACGAGAGTCTTGTTGGGGAGGACACCGATGAAGCCGGAGGTGGAGAACTCATCAATGTAGGTCCTCGTCTGGGATTCCAGGTGTAGCGTTATCCCGAAACCTTCTTCCCGCGCTGCGTCAGAGTGCCTGAGGACGGGCGCGTAGTTCCCGCCAACCTTAGCGGACCCAGTACCCCTCGGTGCAGCGCGGTCAAAGTTCTCCAGGATCACGCAGTCCACAGGTTTGACACCGTGATAAACCCCCACGGGGAGCACAAACACAACGAACATGTACTCTTCCGGCGGGCTCAGCCCCAGCTGCGCGCTCGAGCCGAAGAGCAACGGCCGGATGTACATGCTGGCACCGGACTCGGCGGGCGGCACGAACTCGGCATTCAGAGAGACGGCCATTTCCACCGCTTCCTGGAAGAGTTTCGCCGGCGGGGCGGGCATGCTGACAAAGCTGGCGGAGTGCTGGAGGCGCGCGGCGTTGGAAAGCGGACGGAAGATGTGGATGGAGTTGGAAGAGGCGGAGCGGAAGGCTTTCAGCCCTTCGTAGCATTGCTGGCCATAGTTTAGGCCAGGGGCCATCCCATGGATTGAGAGGATGGGGGAGCGGATGAAGGTTGGTGTGGTCCATTGCTTGGTATGGACGGAATAGGTGCTTTGGATGTGCCCGTTTACTTCGCGCACTCGGAAGCCAATGTCGCTCCAGTCTGTGGATTGATTAGTTTGTGACGAGAGGAGGAGGAGGGGTGCAGAGGATGGGATGGGGAGGGAGAGAGGGAAACAAACCGATGGAGTCAGTTGGAGGTGGTGGGAATACCATTTTTTTCTTTTTTTTTTGCAAACAATTATACAAGTATGATGTGATGAAGACTGTTTCAAACACTCATTGTGATGAAACAAAGTGCGGGGGGAGAGGAGACGGAAGGGGCGGCAAGTCACCGTATATCCCGTAACCTATGATACCATAATCACCCCACCAGACCGCGCAGCACAATTGTCCCTCAATTGCCAATTACCCATTCTCGAGTACATAACTTACGGCTCCGTGCCTTACCGTCTTCCCAGAGTTACACACGGTAACTACACTACTTTACACCTGAGATGATTCTAATTCATTCCTCCTCTTGCATACCTTCTCCCCATCATGATTGTATAGTATCATACTGGATTCAAAATGTTTCCCAATACTATACCCTTTTGGAAAAACAACTTTGGTATTTCTGTCAGCAGGATAGTCACTGTGCACGTAAACCTTGACAGCATACATAGAAGTGCGAGGGATCAAAGCCGTATTCATTGTTTTACAATTTCCGTAGTGAAAGTGACCTGAGGAGTTTTTTTTTTGATGGGGCTCCATGTAAAAGGTACGAATACCTTGCATTCAAATATTTAAATGCCATTTTTAACTTGTATCATAATATTCAAGTCATTTACAGGCAGATACTGATAGGCACTAGGGTGTGTACCGGTTAGAGTCGGTACCTTAAGTACGTAGCTTGAGTGAAGTTTGTATGATTTGGCAACATGTGAAGGTTACTTTTTTCAAAAGCCACATATTGGGGCGGGAGAATCCACCATGGCACCCTCTGCATCCACCAGGCACCTCCTCGGCGGCGAGAGGCGCAGTGGATCCATTCAACACTTCTCTCCCGTTTTACTGCACAGTTTCGCACCGTCGGTGAGCTCTATCCTTCACACCGGAGAGAGAGAGAGAGCTCGTGTATAAAACCTTCGACTTCTGTTTTCCCCCCTGTTTCAACTTTCAACGACCAACACAACTACCGTACACGACCCAAAACTGACAGAAAAGAGGGAAAACGACGACCCCAAAATGACACGAGGCAAATCTCTCCTACTGGCAGCATTCCTCACCTTATTCCTCTTCTTCTCCTACATTCTCCTCCCCTCCTGGGAGTCCACTCCCCCTCCCCTTCCTTCTAACCCCCTCCCCCACCACCAAACCACAACGACCCTTGTACAACCCCTTCCCATCCCCTCGTCCGTCCTTACCGGTAGCGCGATAATGCCACACCTGGGGAACGAAACGCTAAAAGCCGAACTCGGTCGCGCGAGCTGGAAACTCTTCCACACGACTCTCGCGCGCTTCCCCGAGTCGCCGAGCTTGGACGAGCGTACCGCGCTGGCACAGTATTTGGCGCTCTTCGCGAGGTTGTACCCGTGTGGGGAGTGTGCAGGTCACTTCCAGAAGCTGCTGGCGCAGTACCCACCACAGACGAGCGGGAGTGTCGCGGCGAGTCAGTGGGGGTGCTTTGTGCATAATCTTGTTAACGAGCGGTTGGGGAAGGAGGTGTTTGATTGCATGACGGTGGGTGATGCGTATAAGTGTGGGTGCGCGGAGGAGGACAAGAAGGAGAAGGGAAAGGGGGAAGAGCTGGTGGAAAAGGTTGGTAGTAGTTTGGAGGAGAATTTGGAGGGTAGTGGGAGGGAGATTGAAGTCGTCAAGGAGGGGTGAGTTCTCACTGAAACCTGGTGCCTTGCGGGATGGCTGATTGGGAACGGGCTTGGCTATCACAGCTTGATGAATGGTGGCTAGTGCGTGAGGATGTTTGGTTTATTTTTTTCATCTGCTGGAGTTGGGGTTTCTTTTCTTAACTTTCTTACTACCTTTCCCCTCTCTTTATTCCCTTGTTGGTTTACGCGGGTTGTTTGCGGCGTAGAATAGACCCTTGCTGTCCTCTTGCCTCTCTTATATCTCTAAATTATACTGTACTTATAGGCATACCCATTTGTAGCGTATAACACCATAGTATAGTGTATCGTACACTTCTTCCTTTCCTACACACTGTAATGTATCGGGATCAGCAATGGAGAAAACTCAAACTCCCGTGGCCCCCAATGCCGCACCATACGCGCCAATATCAACAAAGATGATCAAAGAGCTTGACCGACTGTTACCCTCGAACATCATTCGTAACACCCCAATTGTACTAATGCCATAGATAAACACGCCTTGACCCTAGAGAGTAGATTATGCCTCTGCTAAACCCATGGCCACCAAGACGAAGACCGGTTGGGTCCCATCTGCATCGTTGGTGGTGGTGGCTCCTGCGATGCCGGCCCTCCCTTCCCCTCCGTCGTCTCTTTCTTCAACGCCTTTATCTGCGTTCTCGCTCGCCTCGTTTGAATCCTTCCAATCCGCTCATCGCCCCCATCGCTCCCGCCATCCAGCGCACCCCCTGCCCGTGTATTCGCCGTAGGAGCCTGATGTTCCATGCCAGATGTCTGGATCGCATTCCGAGAGGTCTGAATAACCTTCTTCGGCGTGGGGTTCGCTCTTTTCGACATCACCCTCCTCACTCCCTCGTACAGGAGCATCCCGCCGAAAGCGGAAAATCCATAGAAAGGGAAACTCATTGACCCGATCTCCACCCCAACCGTTCCCCCCACTAGGAGCATGGCCAGCAAATCCCTCCTGGATATTTTCGGGGTAGTGATCGGTGTGCGCAGGGTACTCAATCTCGCTTTGAGTTTGTCCGGGGATTCTACCTTGCGGCGTAGCTGGTGGTATTTCTTCAATAGGTCCTCCTTTTCTCTGAGCAGTTTTTGGACTTGCTGGATTTCTTCCTTCAGGGTTTTCTCCGAGCTCTTGATCTTTTTGAGTTGCGAATGGTTGGCGTGTATTGCTGATTTCAAGCGCAGCAGGAGGACATCCATCTCTTTTTTAAGATGGGCTGCATTTGGTCCCTTCGTTTGTGGCGGTAGTGGTTGTTTTTGTTGTTGGGCCAGTTTCGGCGCGTCTTGCGATTGGGATGGTTCAACCTGCAGAGAGACTCGCTCGAGTTCTACTAGAGCATGTTCCTTCTCCTTTTCCGCCTTACTTAGCGCCTCCTCACCCTCGGTGTTGGAGATCCTCCCGGCACTGGTATCTGAAGGGGCGTTCCCGTTGCTCAATTCCCGCTGCGCTTGAAAGGTCTTTGGACGAACTCCAAGTAACATCCGGATAATGGCCTTTGAATTTTGGACATCATTTTTCGCGAGCCTGATGGTCGCTAGTATCCCTTCCCAATAATTTTCCAAATTCCTCTTCTCGAGCTTCTCGTAGTCTTCCTCCTCACGGTCTGTGGGCCACCGGGTAGTGGCGACGACGACGTTGCCCATGGCGGCATCTCCGCAGAGTGCCTTGAGTATGGCCCAGGTGCGTTCGTCACCGGCGACCCATCTCGAGGTAGCAATGTTATGAACGTAAACAGCGCCTTGGATAACACAGGCGGGATTATTCGCCACCTGGAGTATGTGCTCGCAAATCTTTTGAAGTGTCTTGATATTTGACGTCTTGTTATCTTCGAACCCTGGTGTGTCGACCAGCAGCATCTCCTGACCGTCCAGAGTAGTCTTGTAAACTCCCACTTCACGGGTCACTATATGATCACTCATTCAGTCGGTTTAGTCACGCATATACCGATAGATATAATATAAAAGAATATATATATATATATAAGAAAAGGGTTTTCAATAACCTGAAACAGCGGGATCCGTCTCCGGAGGCTCCCTTTCAGAATCCTCCCCACCGAGAGTTTTGATAAAGCTACTCTTCCCCGCCCCACTAACTCCCATAACGAATATCAACGGGATGCAAGGTTGAATCTCGAGGTCAGTTGGGTATTCTATGAGGAGGTTAGATTGAGTATTTTTTTTATATTTTTTTATTTTTTTCGTAAAAATGGATGAGCGGTCAATACCATCGAGATCTTGGTCGTCATCGTTGACCGAGGCGATTTCTGGTTCACCTGGATGGGAGGGTGTCGATTTTTTGGGGGGGAAGGGAAGCTGTGTCATTGTTTACTTGGGATTGGAAATACGGGTATGGTGGGTCGTTGTTGTTTTGTGTCGTGTCGTATGGGAGTAGGGTATGATAGGTATTGAGCGGGGAAGTACTGTGCAGGTTGGCGGTGTATTGAGGTACAATACAAGGCCTTGGTTTTGGAGGTTCCACGAACGGGGGAGGTGTGCTGCTAGCAGGGGTAAAGGTAGCAAATTAGGTAGAGTGGCCAAGAGCAGAGGAGGTATTAGACTGCAACTTGAATGGAGTCTATCAACTATCAAACTTTTTTCTTGATATCTATTTTTGATTTTGGCTGAAAAGGGTAAATGGACCTTGCGGTATGGTATTTTATACAAAAAGCCTTTATGAACTATCAACTTTAATGTGAATATTTTGTATTCACAATCTATTATACTTAGTTAGTACGATACATATTATTTAATATTTCGTAAAAAGGTCGTTTTCAGCAATGACCACTTGATATCTTGTTGGCATACTTTCTATAAGTTGCTTAAATTCATACTGTGGAACAGTTTCCTAAACCTCTGTAGCTGCATCCCTCAATATATTATAAGACATATTTTGTGCAAGATTATCCTGTAGAGTATTTTTGAAAATATGAAATACTGCTTCAATGTGGTTTAGGTGAGGAGGGGGGAAAGTGGGTTAGGTAAATGACCTCAAGGGTTCTCTCCTGAAGTTCAGTTACTATATCTCCAACAGTATGTCAGGATGTACCATTATGTAGAATGTTGAAAAAAGAATTCATGATGGTAATACAATACAATATATGTATCAATAGTAAGAATAATATGAGTATAGTAACTCTTTGAATTGACTGACCACTAATCATTTCCCTAAAAAATGCCTAAAACTTCTATTTCACTATAAAAAAGCAATATTAAAACATTTATACCTACTTTCTCAAATGTTTTGCTACAACGTAAGTAGGATCCCACCCTGGATAAACTCTTCTGATTACCCATATCTGAGTATCCCTTCTACTAGTAATATAGCTTTTACCAGTTAATAAGAGAGAGGCATTCTTCTTCTATGTCCAGTGGGCAGCCTTTTCGATTGTCATAGGTGAATAACTCTATCATGCACCAAGATCTATAGCCTACTTACTCCATGATACTAGAGTGAGGACTTTTTTAACTAAGCCCTTGTTTGGCATACCACTGTAAAAAATACTTAGTATTCTCTGTTAAAAGAGTATTCTTAAGAATAAAAATAATGCGTAATTGTCAAAATACTGGTGATTGGAATGCCCACAAAAAAAGGTTTGACTAGATTATGGACTGCTTTCTATCGGGTATAACACATAACCGTGCCAAGGTTCCCATCCCTTCGAACGACGCTAAGCGACCTTCGAAGTTTGATGGCACTCCTACAGAGTGCCTCATACCTCAAAGATAATCACAGCTCAACGATAGTGTCCATACTTTTTATCCATTTTCTTAGCCTTTGACAAATCACAAGACCAACTATGTCCTCTATATCTTATTCAGAAATGGAAACCAAGATCCAGCAAGCAATCGAGATGATAAACAGTAAAAACCTCACCAATATATCAGCCATTGCACGCGATTTCAAAGTGCCAGAACAGCATCTCCGAGCCCGATTGAAAGGACGTCAATCGCGTCAGGCACGCCTTCCACCCAACCGGAAGCTGAGTGAAGATCAGGAACTAGGTCTTTGCAACTACCTAGACAGGTTTGATGCGATGGGGATACCGCCATGATATCAGCTTATCGGTAAATATGCAAATGCAATACTTGCATGTACGGAGGTCGATGGTCAAATTCCTTCCCCTGGAGTTAGCCAAATAAGGACCAGCCGCTTCCTCGATAGACACCCCGAATATCTGATCCCTAAACAAAAAACCTTTGATGTTGACCGCAAGCGAGCACACTATAGTGATGACCTTCGGGATTGGTTTAGGAGGTTTCGGGAGGTTGTGGAAGAAAAGGGAATCTTGGCTGTAGATTCCTACAACTTTGATGAGACCGGTTTTCTGATTGGAATTGGCCGGGATCAGTGGGTAGTAACCTGGGAGCCAACACGACCAATGTATATAGCAAGCTCTAGTCATTGTGAGCTTGTTACAGTCATTGAAACAATCAGTGGTGATGGTTTTGTTCTTCCACCCGCGATTATCCTTCCTGGTGCTCTGCATATGCAGGATTGGTATACGGAAACTGATCTTCCTGATGATTTCTTGGTAGGAGTGACGGAAACAGGATATTCAAATAATATGCGGGCTATGGATTGGCTTCAACACTTTCAATACTTCTCTAGCAAGAGGCAAATAGGTGTCTGGCGTTTGCTGTTCCTAGATGGACATGATTCTCATTTCACACAAGAGTTTATCCAATTCTGTGATGATAAGAAAATTGTGCTCTTTTGTTTCCCCCCCCACTGTACCCATCTACTACAACCCTTGGACGTGGTTGTCTTCCAACCATACAAACACTATCACACTGAAGCTGTGGATGCTGCAACAAGGACAGGTTGCTCGGAATTCAACAAAGTGGAATTCTTAAATGCAATTGAATCAATTCGTTCTGCTACGTTTAAACCTAAAACAATCCTCTCCGCATTCAAAAAAACAGGCCTTATTCCATTTGAGCCTGAAGTCGTTCTACAGACACTCGTTGAGCATCCGATATCAGAAACCCCACATACCCCCCCACCATACCCCGAAGATATCCCTACAACTCACCAGTCAGTCCGATCCCTTAAGCGTCACGCAGATAAGCTTCTGTTGGAACTCAACTTTCTATCACCAACAAAGCGTAGGAATTTAGAGGGTTTCGTTAAGGGAAGCTTACTGCAAGCGCAAAGCAGCGCTCAAGCGTTTGAGGACCTGGAACATACGAAGGCAGCCGAACTCGTGCGGGCCATAAGGCAAAAATGATCCCGACGATCTCTTCAAAAGGGGGGGGTCATGTACGCACACCAGGCCAGAGCCATAGTTCAACCAAAAAAAAAAATACCATTGAAAAAGAACTTGCACAAGCACAGCGTGCCCTTGCTGTTGTCGCAAAGGCTGCTGAAAAATAGGCAATTAAGCAGTGGAAAAATATTTCTAAAGAAATGAAAACTGTTGTAAGAGAGATGAAAAAGAAGCAAAAACATCAAAAGCTTCAATTTCGTAGTATTGGGTGCTCTGTTGTCAATATTTCCATGGTTCCGGAAGACTAATCGTGCCAAGGTTGTGGCTAGCGGCCACAACCTGGGACACTCTTCCAGAGTGCCCGCCAGCTCAACATGACTTGCCAGCTCAACATAACTTGTGGCTCAACACACCTTTTGTGGCTCAATGCAAAATTATAAGTTTAAGGTACAAAATATTCTAGTTCAAGTTTATTTTTCGCAACTTGACTAGTTTCATAATCTCAGATACAATAAGTTTGGATATTTTCTTCTTGAAGGCTTGGACAGCTTTCATTTTTTTTGCATCTAATTTCATTTCATCATCAAGACGCTTCTGCTCTGCTCGCTCAGATCTTTTCTTTGCATTTTGCGCTCGCTGCAGCTGTTTTTCTGCCTATTCCAATTCTGCATCCTCACGGCTTTTCACCATTTGACGCACATCCTTAGCATAAATGACTCCTCCCTTCTGCACCTGCCTTCAGTTTTGTGCTCTGCCTCTTGCAGACCTTGCTTGCTCAGCTGCACGAGTATGCTCCATGTGCTCCATTGCCAATGCACCCGATTGTACTTGTACTAACCCTCCCTGGAGTACCAGTTTAAGCCTACGCTTAAAGGTTTGTGATAAATCTTGTGCATCACGCTCTAATTCCTCCCCCATCCTCTTGAGGCTGCGAATAGTAAGAAGGACAGTTGGTGATGGTGCTCGTGGTGGTGTAAATGGATTCATCGGTTGGCGAACAGCCTCACGTAACTTGGCAATCACAATATCAGGATTGTAGGGGATAAGTCCAGTTGCTTTAAATGCAGACTGGATAGTAGACTGCTTAAATGTCTGTTGTCGAATCGAAGCAATAGTATCCAGGAATTCGACTTTATCAAATTCACCATATCCTGTACGGGTTGCTGCTTCGACAACTTCAGCATGATAATGCTTATAGGGCTGAAAAACCACAACGTCTAGTGGTTGGAGGAGATGACTAGTATGAGGAGGTAGACAAAAGACAATAATCTTTTGGCTATCACAGTAATCGATGAACTGCTTAGTGCAGTGGGAACCAAAACTGTCTCAAAGTAGAAGTCGATAAACTCCCACTTTTCGCTTAAGGGAAAAACGTTGAAAATGCTCGAGCCATTGCATGGTTAAATGATCATTGCTATACCCACTCTCTGACGTACCAACAAGATAGTCATCCGGGATTGTGGTAGTTGTATACCAAGGTTCTTGGTGAATAACTCCTGGAATAATCACCAGTGGTGGTAAAACAGCTCTATGTCTACTAATGGTTTCACAGACTGAAACAAGTTCACGGTTCGTTGAACTTCCGAGGTATGACTGCTGTGAAGGGTCCCTTGTAATAATCCTTTGATCACGCTCAACACCAATTCGGAAGCCAGTTTAATCGAAATTATAACGATCACCAACCTCAATATCATATCTATCACAGACAGCCTTGTACCTCTCAAACCAATCCAGTATCTCAGCTGGCTGATGTGCATTCTTGCGGTTACTATCGAGGGAGCGTTACTTGCGTATTGAATATTCCGGGTAACGTGTTAGGAAACGGGATGCCAAATGTTCCCCAACTACTGGGACTGGTAGTGGTCCTGTATAGGCATTTTAAAGTATCGCATTTGCACAACCCGAGAGCATTGGAATGCGAGCACTAGTTCCTATGGCATCTGGTCGATCCAGATACTGACATACGGCTAATTCCTGGTCTTCTGAAAGTTTTCGGTTTGCTGGAACTCGATCTTGCTTTGATGGCACTCCTTGCCAGCGTGCTCGGAGTCGCGATTTAGGTATTTCGTAACGTAAAGCAAGAGTATTAAGATTTGGCTTCTCGTGTTCTATTCCCTACAGGGATGCTAGTGCAGCCTGAATTCGTAACTCTGTATCATGATATGGTTCAATCCACTG
>QFET01015097.1:0-11692 GCA_003316355.1 Tuber calosporum
GGGGGCACGAAGGATGGAAGGAGGGGAGGAGGGCGGGGGGGTAGTGGTGGGATAATGCGGGCACAGAAGTGTTCGTCGTGGCGTGTGGTGATTTTGAGACCCCTTCCTTACTTTTCCGTGTTGACACGGCTTCTCCCATGACATGATGTATACCTTATGTGTAGAAGGCGTGAGCCCAATAGAGTAAGGTTCTAGGATAGGTCGATCTTGGGTAAAGGTTCCGGGCATGATGGCAACAAAGCTAAACTTGGTAGAGTCTGATACAAGAAGTATCAAGGAAGGATTAGTCTACGCTGGCTGCACGGTACGAGTACGAGCAATGGTGGGTTGGGGGGGTGTGGGTGGTCGGGTGGAGCCGCAAAACTTTCTTGATGATTGACTGACCAGGGTTCCCGAAAGAAAAAACTGTTGGGAGCAGGCTGGGACTGCTCGAGTAGGTGTCCTATCATATTGCAGTAAGTAAGTCAAGTTCTTTGAACCTCCGGTCACTAATGATCCGAAAAAATTTGGGTTCATTGGTGCTTTCAACAACATATTCCTCACACTCAATGTTTTCTCTAGTTCACCACAAAGTTGGAGGGTTCAACAAGGCATGCGGGTTAATTATTGGCCGCGATTTCTAATTCCATCTGGTATCCCAACCGAGGCGGAAATATCACTGTAAATGAAATAATTAGATGTTAGGATTTTGGGTGGAGTTGGAAGGACATTCCTCAGAGCCGCCAAGAATGCGGAAGTCAGGTGAAGGAAGGGGGGATGAGTTGAAAGTGGGGACAACCTTTTCAATACTAGCCTAGCCAGTCATGGACGTTCACTGTAGAATACCAGCCAATGGTTGCCACCCGAATAGAGCAATAAATCCATAGCAGGCAATCGTGCCTTTAGAATAGCTGATGTAAATGCGATAAAAAAAACTTTAAAAATTCAAGAGAGTAAACCAGAAATACTTCTAAATTTTAGAATTTTCTCAAAAGTTAAGAAAAGTAATTATGTAAAAATTATATATATATTATGTTGCTATCATAATATTATTATATTATTATTGAGCATGGAATTATTATTGAGGTTGCAGGTACTCCTTTGAAGTGCCCAGGTTTCTGAGTATGCGTGCAACCTTCACCCTTGCACTTGTCCTTGTATTGGCTCTACAAGTAGCGCATATACGAGTACTCGAGTACAGTATATTGTACTCGTACAAGTATGATAATATGACAAGGTGGGAGACCCCTTGGACCGTGCTGCAACGATTTAGGTGCGAGCTTACTACTTGTACGAGTAATCATAGCTCAGTCAAGGGTTAATTATCTCCCTTGCCAATTAATACTGCACTCGAGTAAACAGTTCATTCAGGCTCCTGGCATATTGCTTATTGCTTGATGGCCAACAGTGGATGGTTGGGGAAAACAATCTCCTATTAACCGCCCTTCTTTAGGCCCTTAATAGCCCCATCAAAACCCGATATATTGAAAGTCCGCCTCTATTCCCTTATCCTCCGGCCCCTATTCCATCACTTGATGGCTTCGTATCTTCAATAGATATTCTTGTTGAGGGGACTTTGTCATGTGAAGTTGAGCATGCAGAATTGGGTTGGTTTGAGGAGTCCCCTACCGTACCTGGTTGTGAATGGTTCGTTGGGAGGAGATTCCGTCTTGGTTTGGTGGAAGATGTATGCTGCAAGGATGCGCGAAAACCTCGCGAGCCAGGAACACTTTTCAACGGTGGGAACGAACCCAGGAAGGAAATTGTGCCCTGATATCTTGGCATCGAAGCTCTCAACATTTTGCCGCCCCTCAAGAAGGAATTAAAAAAAAAAAAAAAAAGATTCAGACAGGGCATAGAAGAGTTTTTCTTCCGCAGTGACTCTGGTTCCTGAACTACAGGAACTACAGGTACCACTGCAGCAATTCGCGGTTCCAAAGAGGCCCGATAGAGCTCTCTTTCATTCATCCTTGCATTCGAAAGAACACCTCGACTCTATGTGCTAGACTACGGTACCGTGGTGCGCCCCCAAACCCCCCCTCTGATCCTCCCCTCAACCGAATCATTCATATGCTTCTCCCCACCGGCCCCTCACCTTTTCTATTACATACTTCCCCCATCATCTTCTCATCCTCAAGCTATCATCCTTGATTACCGTTGCCCCCTCCACGACTTACTGGTACCCCTTGAATTCTCTCTTATCACCAAATATTCCTTTCTCGTTTTTTTTTTCGGCCATTGCCCTTTACTCCCTTCGCTCTTTCCTTTCGAAACAGTAATACCTTTGGTGGCCAACTTCATTCATCTCAATCGTGAGTTTTTCGCTCGGGGGAGGGGTTTTTCGGTTCCTCCCATCACCGCTTCCATTTCACCCAGCTATCCACCGTGTTCGGGTCCCCATTCAATTCATATTGTGTTGTTCTGATTACTGGTTATAAAGAATCATTGAGCCCATCCAATTCCCTTTTGTCGGGCAATCTTCATCATGTATGGTGCACCAGGAACCACCACCGGGGTCTCTACCCCTCATTCTGCGTCCTCTCTCCGCCCTCTTGTTCTCAATCACGGGCCACTTGAGCATGCCCTCCTCATCCCTACCACCCTTCATTATCATGCAACCGAGCTTCGCCAGCGGTTTGCGACTCAATTGCCACCTCCTACAGACGAATTTGCTCTCGACGAGGAGCCATCCTCGGTGCCCGAGCTTCTCTCTCGATTTTTAGCCTTCGTGACACAACAGGTCACAGAAGGGGAGGATGACGCACAAGGGACCTACGAGGATGTTTTACGGCTTGTCCTGACCGAATTCGAAGGCCGTTTTCTGCGGGGCAATGAAGTTCATGCTGTGGCCGCTCAATTGCCCGGCACTCCGGCCAAGAGACTGGATGTGGTCAAATCCTACTATAGTGCTCGCCAAGCTGCTAGCCGACCCATCAAGGCTCACGAATCTGCTCTGTTTCGTGCCGCTACCGAACGAACTGCCGGGGTTTATGCAGTCTTTGGAGGACAAGGAAATATTGAAGAATACTTTAACGAGCTTCGAGAGATCTTCAAAGTTTACGGCGGATTGGTTGAGGGTTATTTGGTGTATTGTGCCCGCCTACTTTCGTCACTTTCTCGTGATCCCCGCGCAGGCAAGGTGTATTCTAAGGGACTCGATGTTATGAGATGGCTGCAAGATGAGGAGTCCACCCCTGATCTCACCTATCTGGTTTCTGCCCCTGTGTCCTTCCCCTTGATTGGGCTTGTTCAACTGGCGCATTACTACGTAACCTGCAAAATCCTGGCCAAAGAGCCTGGTGAGCTCCGGGAAAGGCTTACTGGTACAACTGGCCATTCCCAAGGGATCGTTACCGCGGCTGCGATCGCATCTGCATCGACTTGGGATTCATTTCATCGTATCACATCTGACACTCTCACCATCCTTTTCTGGATCGGTTGCCGTTCCCAGCAAACCTATCCCCGGACCTCACTGGCTCCTAGCACCCTACAAGACTCTATCAATGAGGGTGAAGGTACCCCATCGCCCATGCTGTCGGTACGAGACCTGCCTCAAGCACAGGTTCAGCATCACGTTGATATTACCAATACGCATTTGCCCAAGGATAGGCATATCCACATCTCCCTGATCAATGGCGCAAGGAACGTTGTCGTAACTGGCCCTCCCCAATCTCTTTACGGCCTTAATCTTAGCCTGAGGAAGGTCAAAGCGCCGACCGGACTGGACCAGAATCGTGTTCCTTTTACGGAGCGGAAGGTTCGTTTCACGAACCGTTTCCTCCCTATTTCGGCACCGTTCCACTCTCCTTACCTCGAGTCTGCAACTGGTATCGTTTTGGAGGACCTTAAAGAGATAGGGTCATTCACCCGACAGGATCTCGCGATTCCTGTATTCCACACCTCCACCGGCCAGGACCTCCGTGATGGTTCGGGCGATGAATCCATCATTCCTGAATTGGTGAATATGATCACTCAGCAGCCGGTTCACTGGGAAGCCGCGACCGTCTTCCCTGGAGCAACCCACATCCTTGACTTTGGTCCCGGGGGCATTTCCGGACTTGGTGTTCTGACCCACCGCAATAAGGACGGCACTGGTGTACGCATAATCATCGCGGGCGCCTTCGAAGGCACAAACAATGAGGTTGGATACAAACCGGAGCTATTCGACAGGGATTCCGAGCATGCAGTCAAATATGCAGTTGACTGGCTGAAGGAGCATGGCCCCAAGTTGGTACGGACAAAGCAGGGCGAGACTTTTGTTGATACCAAATTTTCCCGATTGCTTGGACGGCCGCCTGTTATGGTTGCTGGGATGACACCTTGTACTGTGCCGTGGGACTTTGTTGCGGCTACTATGAATGCCAAGTATCAGATTGAGCTAGCCGGTAAGCTGATCATTTCTTCAACTTTTGCATATCCTGTGCTGACAACTTGGCAGGTGGTGGCTATTATAACGCCAAGGGTCTTACTGCAGCTCTTCAGAAGATCGAGAAGAATACGATTCCTGGCGCCGGTATCACCGTTAACCTTATCTATGTGAACCCCCGAGCTATGGGATGGCAGATCCCGCTTCTCCAACAGCTTCGCTCCGAAGGTGTTCCTATTGAAGGATTGACTATTGGCGCCGGAGTACCGTCGATTGAGGTTGCCAACGAGTATATTGAGACTATCGGGTTGAAACACATCTCCTTTAAGCCCGGTTCCATCGACGCTATTCAACAAGTCATCAATATTGCAAAGGCCAACCCAACTTCCCCAGTGGTTCTGCAGTGGACCGGAGGAAGGGGTGGTGGCCATCACTCCTTTGAAGATTTCCATCAGCCGATCCTTCAGATGTACGCACGCATCCGGAGATGCGATAACATTGCCCTGGTTGCTGGCTCTGGATTCGGTGGGGCCGAAGACACATATCCATATTTGACCGGAGCTTGGTCTGAGAAGTTTAAATACCCTCCGATGCCCTTTGATGGTGTTTTGTTCGGCAGCAGAATGATGACTGCAAAGGAGGCGCATACTAGCTTGAATGTAAGTTCATCTTGGTCAGTCATGCTATCAGGCGTGTGCTAATTAATATTCCGCTAGGCCAAGAAAGCAATCTGTGAAGCAGAGGGATTGGATGATAGGGACTGGGAGAAGACCTATAAGGGCCCTGCCGGCGGTGTTATTACGGTCCGGTCGGAGATGGGCGAGCCTATCCACAAACTTGCTACCCGTGGTGTCAGACTCTGGTGGGTATCATTGAGCGTCCGTTACCAGAGCATTTTCAACTAATTGCCGACGGAGTAGGGCTGAGCTAGATCGCACAATTTTTTCACTCGACAAAGCCAAACGGCTCGTCGAGCTTAAGAAGCAGCGTGATTATATAATCAAACGCCTGAATGCCGATTTCCAAAAGACTTGGTTTGGTCGAAATTCCAACCGGGAGGCCGTGGATCTGGAAGACATGACCTATGCCGAGGTCGTCCGTCGCATGGTTGAGCTCATGTATGTCAAGCACGAGTCCCGCTGGATTGACCCCTCCTTAAAACGGCTTACTGGGGATTTCATTCGACGTATCGAGGAACGCTTCACTTCCGTTGAGGGCCAGGCGTCCCTGCTCCAAAACTACGCCGATTTGGATGACCCTTTCCCTACCACCGAAAAGATCCTGGCCCATTACCCGGAGGCCAATATCCAACTCATCAATGCACAGGATATGCAGCATTTCCTTCTTCTATGTCAGCGGCGCGGCCAGAAGCCTGTTCCATTTGTTCCTTCACTTGACGAGAACTTTGAGTTCTGGTTCAAGAAGGATTCCCTTTGGCAATCCGAAGATCTTGAGGCTGTCGTTGACCAGGATGTTGGGAGGACTTGCATTCTTCAAGGGCCTATGGCTGCCAAATACTCCTCCGTGGTCAATGAGCCCATCAAGGATATTCTCGATGGAATCCACAATGGGCACATCGCTGCTTTAACAACGGATGTCTATGGTGGCGACGAGAGCGCGATCCCTGTTGTCGAGTATTTTGGTGGCAAACCGATCACTTCCCTGGATGATATAGAGAGGGTTGACGGATTGACTGTTTCCGAAGAAGGCGGGAAGACCACCTTTAGGCTCTCGGTATCCGCCTCCCAGGGCGCTCTTCCCGATGCTGACCCGTGGCTGAGGCTGCTTGCCGGTGAAGCATACTCGTGGCGGCATGCCTTATTTACTAGCGACGTTTTCGTTCAGGGAAACAAATTCCAGGACAACCCAATGAGACGTATCTTCGCTCCTGCCCATGGCATGGTCGTCGAAATTACCAACGCAAGAGATCCAGAAAAGACTGTCATTACCGTCAAGGAACAGAGCCACTCCGGCGGGCGTTATATCAAGACAGTCGAGATTCGGATGTCGGAGAAGAAGGAGATTCTCATTGACCTCATTGAGGAGCGCACAATACTAGGGAAGCCCGCGTCTTTGCCACTCAGATTCCACTATCATCCCGAGACTGGCTCCGCACCTATCCGCGAGGTAATGGAGGGAAGGAACGATAGAATTAAAGAATTTTACTACCGTCTCTGGTTCGGCGATGAGAAGGTTCCCCTTGATGCGGCCGTAACAGATGTGTTCGACGGCGGACGCGCAGAGGTTACAGGGCAAGCGATCGCTGATTTCGTTCATGCGGTTGGGAATAATGGTGAGGCTTTCGTCGAGCGACCCGGGAAGACTGTCTACGCGCCGATGGATTTTGCCATTGTGGTTGGGTGGAAAGCTATCATCAAAGCAATCTTCCCAAAGGCGGTTGACGGCGATCTTCTCAAGCTAGTCCACCTCTCCAATAGCTTCCGCATGCTTCCTGGCGCGGAACCTTTGAAGAAGGATGACGTTGTTGAGACCAAAGCTCAAATCAACGCTGTTCTCAACCAGGCCTCTGGGAAGATGGTAGAGGTATGTGGAACCATCTCAAGGGATGGGTGGCCTGTTATGGAGGTTACTTCACAATTCTTATATAGAGGCACCTACACCGACTATGAAAACACATTCCAACGAAAGATCGAGACGCCGATGCAAGTGCATATGGCCTCGAGCAGAGATGTCGCCGTCCTTCGCTCAAAAGAGTGGTTCCACCTCGACGACCCTGATACCGAACTTTTAGGGAAGACACTTACATTTCGTTTGTCAAGCTTTATCCGATTTAAGGATGAGAAGATCTTCAGCTCGGTTGAAACTCTCGGACAAGTGTTGGTTGAGTTACCTACAAAGGAGGTTATACAAGTTGCATCTGTCCAGTACATTACCGGTCAGAGTCACGGAAATCCGGTGATCGACTATCTCCAACGCCACGGAACCAGCATCGAGCAGCCTGTCAACTTCGACAATGCTATTCCGCTTAACGCGAAAACCGAACTTCTTATCAGAGCTCCGGCTAGCAACGAAGGATATGCCCGCGTATCCGGCGACTACAATCCGATTCACGTTTCACGAACCTTCTCTAGTTATGCTAACCTTGTCGGAACTATCACCCATGGAATGTTCACATCTGCGGCAGTAAGATCCCTTGTTGAAACTTGGGCTGCGGAGAACAACATCGCCAGGGTTAGATCTTTTTCGTGTAGCTTTGTCGGTATGGTACTACCGAATGACGATATTGAGACTAAGTTGCATCATACTGGCATGGTTAGTGGTAGAAAGATTATCAAAGTCGAGGCCACCAACAAGGAAACCCAAGAGAAAGTGCTGGTGGGAGAGGCGGAAGTCGAGCAACCAGTCTCTGCCTATATATTTACCGGCCAAGGGAGTCAGGAGCAAGGTATGGGAATGGGTCTGTACGACTCCTCGCCTGTGGCCAGGGAGGTTTGGGACAGGGCTGATCGACATTTCATGGACAATTATGGCAAGCCATTCCCCTTGTTATTCTCCTTCACCATACTGACTGTATTATAGGTTTCGCAATTACAAACATTGTGAGAAACAACCCCAAGGAATTGACTGTTCATTTTGGCGGGCCGCGTGGAAAGGCTATCAGACAGAACTATATGTCAATGACTTTTGAGAGCGTCGGGGCGGACGGATCCACCAAATCGGAGAAGATATTCAAAGATGTCACAGAGACAACGACCTCGTACACCTACCGCTCCCCAACCGGTCTCTTGTCTGCAACCCAATTTACCCAGCCCGCGCTTACTCTTATGGAGAAGGCTTCCTTCGAGGACATGAGATCTCGAGGCTTAATCCAGCGCGATTCTGTTTTCGCCGGGCACTCGTTGGGTGAATACTCTGCTCTTGCAGCTTTGGCTGAGGTCATGCCGATTGAATCTTTGGTCTCTGTCGTCTTCTACCGTGGTTTGACTATGCAAGTCGCCGTCGAACGCGATACCGAGGGAAGAAGTAACTACTCAATGGTTGCTGTCAATCCTAGTCGTATTTCTAAGACTTTCAATGAACAAGCTCTCCAGTATGTTGTTGATAACATCGCCGAAGAAACAAAATGGTTGCTGGAAGTTGTCAATTATAACGTTGTTAACCAGCAATATGTCTGCGCCGGTGATGTAAGTTTCTTGTGGTTCAGCAACTTTCGCACTTATTGACATGCCATTAGTTACGCGCCCTCGATTGCCTCACCAATGTGCTCAACTTCCTCAAGGTGCAGAAAATTGACATTCAGGCCCTCATGGCGAAGATGTCCCTTGAGGATGTTAAGGAGAGACTCGTCGAGATTATCCAGGAATGTGCTAAACAGACTGAAGCCAAGCCGAAGCCGGTTGAACTCCAACGCGGCCTCGCCACAATCCCTCTTCGGGGCATTGACGTCCCGTTCCACTCCACATTCTTGCGCAGCGGAGTTAAACCTTTTAGGTCCTTCCTTATGAAGAAGATAGTGAAGTCCTCGATCGACCCCAGCAAGCTCGTCGGAAAATATATCCCTAACGTGACGGCGAAGCCTTTCCAACTCACCAAGGAGTACTTTGAGGACGTGTACAAGCTGACTAATAGTCCGCGTATAGGTCAGGTTTTGGCTAATTGGGACAAATACGAAGATCCTGTCGCCTCGGCTGGAACCACTGCTTAATTTCTCCGGCGATACCTCCCCCCCTCTTGTTTTCATGTCTTTCTGTGTTTCGGTTTCCGGGTTTGGTCAATGGTTTAAATGGGTTGCGATTTCCGTTCTTATTTCATGTAAATTCTGCAGGGGTGAACTGTATAATATAGTATTCTGAATTCATTAGACTACAGATTACGGAGTTTTGTGCGCACTTGAATTGATGTGTTGACGTGATTGATACCTATCGTCCGCCCACTCCATGTGCTAGTAGTGCTGACCTATGTGCAGCACATATTTAAAGTGACTATGCAATTACCAAGGCTTTTGCATGGTCCCATTAAATTAACATCACAAAGCTTAGGCCATACCGTAAGACCTCGGATAAACGGACCTTGTGCTAGGGCGTTGGAGTTGCCTCTCTCAGTAAAGCCAACTTTTTCTTTTCTTTTTTGTTTGTCTCGGGGGCGGATTTTTGGTGTTTTTCGCCTCTTTTCCAGAGGAGGAAATTTGGGACTACCTAGCACATGGTCCGTTTATTCGATTTTTTACGGTGTGTGCAAAGAAGAGGCAGGACAAAAGTGGGTGGACCTAGTGAAACAAGCTGCTCACCAGAGGCCTAACAATCCGCCAACAATATTGATGTTCCAAGTCCGCGAAATGGATTGAACGCCACACCGTCGTTGGAAAGTAGATCAGGAGAAGGAACCTCTTTGGTCATCGGAACAGATGTGGGTCTCGTGGTTTGTGGGTGTGAGGAAGGGTGGTTGGTGGTCAGTGAACTCAAGCTTCCAGTTCGTCCATCTTCGGATCCGGGCGGGACGGACGGCGCTACCTGAACGGACGCCGGGGGCGGACGGGCAGGCGGGGGATGCAGGTGTCTGAGTGTAGGCCTAGAATTTATATTACTCTCAGGTTCCGGAATCTGCCAGGTCCGTGCAGGTGACTGGTGGGCCCACCGGGTTACGGGCGGGCACTACAGGCACTATACCGCCTGCGAGATGCGGAACGGGAGAGGGCTGGAGGGATCAGCCATTACCCTCTTACTTGCGCATTGCAAAAGTTTCCGGAAATGTGGAAAAGACCTTGGCATCTTGGCATAAAATATGCCACATGTCAACTGAGTGTTTTTCAATTGCCTCTTCCAATACCGTTTTCACATCAACCAAATGCCACTATGCCACGAAATCTTGTGAAAAGAGGTAAGTACGAACAAGAACAACTTCATGGAGAATAGGATACTAATAAATAACATGAAAAGAGATATCTCCCTGTAGGCATGCGGTAATTATTGCCTACCGAAGTCTTCCAAAGCCCGTAACCTATAAGCAAATCTAGAAAGAAACAAGAGTTTCAATTTCTATGGCAAATGACATCTGGCATCACGCAGTTGACAATGAAAAAGAAGCCTGTCAGTCCACGCTTCTGAGTAGCCCTTCTTTCAACCTCATACCCACTGCTAGTATACTGCCTACTTCACATACTACCACGCCTTCAGCTACCCTAACCCCCGAGAATCCTCATGAGCAGCTCATGCCCTCTCAGTCAGAATATACTCTCACAACTCTGGCTCCCTGTATCCCCAGCAATAGCTCACCAGCTGATGATGCACTCCCCATCCCACTGAAGTTGATCTCGGAAGCTGGTCCTGAATATTCCGTTCTGCAACCAATTCCACCTCAGCCAGAGCTTACCTTCGGGCTGCCCACCCCCGCAATTGCTATTCCCAGTAACAGCATACCAGCTGGAGAATCTGAGGCTTCATTCACCCTACTGGAGTTAATATCTGGAGCCTGTCTGGATCCAAAAAGCCATACTGGTAGACTAGCTAGTCTTACCGTGGAAGATAAGGATTGGCTTGTCAAAACTGTAAAAAGACGATTTAAAACACGGCGTATGAAGTTGATTGACATACGCTGTGAGGCTGGGTTACAGCATGTAAGTGACACTACAGAATTTAGAGCTTTGATTGAGTGTGGTATTCATGCATAATGAGAGGAATTTAAACCAATTTTGAATTTGGAAAACAAAGCAAAACGCTTGGTATGTATAATAAATCTATTTTCGTATTTTACATATATTTTTCTCAGGCTTCTGCTAATATTAAACTATGAAACTAGATCTACTGTACAGGAACAGAGAACTGGAGAGCAGCACATGAGTGGGCAAACCATATCTTTACTGATGAGATGTCAATCGAGGTTGGCTCTGTTTTTGGAGTTAGTATTGTTTGGAGGGAGATGTTAAGGGTAGTCGATTCCAAGGGCAAGCGAATCGAACTAGGCTAAATCTTTCTTCGTAAATGGAGATTGTCTAGGAAGGCTCGTAGGTAAAGATTTTTAAGTAAAAACTTATGATATTGATAAGATCTCTTGTCCGTTGCTTGATGCTCTATCCAAGACCGTGGACTGCCCAGGCATTTATATTCTGCGACCTTGATTCCACAACTTTACAACTTCCAAGACCTTTCTACTATGTTTCCCAAGTGCGAAACCTTTTTGACCCTGAGAACTTAGTTTCACACCTTTGGTCTTCGGTCACCTGGCCCATTTATCAGAATGATAGTTTCCAATCCTCCAATCGGAGTCTGCCGATCTGTAGACCTTTATCCATATATGAGGTGATCAATTCTCATGTTGCCATGCATCGGCGATGTAACATGAGTACATGTTCCGGTACCTCTATTACCACTCTCGTTAGCCTTTCCTTTG
>QFET01015098.1:0-48157 GCA_003316355.1 Tuber calosporum
AGTTTTATCATTTGATTCAATTATTTTATCTTTACCTTCTGTGAACTTTGCGTTGAGTCGTTTGGTGCGGTCGCAACCTTACGATCCATCTTCCTATAGGGTGCCCCCGTTACAGTAGGTACTTTAAGGCGATTAAGGCGGCAAAGAGGGCCCACTGGTCTGACCTCCTCATGTCAACCACCCCCCGCACTATTTGGACCACTAGAAGGCTGGCCCTTGGCGGCCCCACCCCTCGTTTCCCCTCCCTCCCAGGGGCCGATACCCCCGAGGGTATGAACTAGGCCCTCCTTGACCATTTTTTCTCTCCTCGCCCTTTTGTTTCCCTCCCCTCTATTCTGCGCCCGTACAGGGACTGCCCCCCCCTCACAACTAAGGATGTGGCTTCCAACCTGGCTCGCTCTTCCTCCTCCTCCGCCCCTGGCCCAGTCACGATCCCGTATTCTGTCTGGAAGAAGGTGCACGCTGTCAACCCTTTGATTCTCACCCATTTCCTCGGCCCACTCCTGCAGTTTGGCTTCTACCCTCCTTCTCTGAAAAGGGCAAATGGGGTTATCCTTGATAAGCCCGGCAAAGACTTTTATGATTCTCCTTCTTCTTTTCGAATTATTGTTCTTCTTCAGACCCTTTCCAAGATCTTGGAAAGGGTTGTCCCCTCCCGCCTGGAGCCCATCACCCGTGCCGTTGGGCTCCTGAGTCCTAACCAGTGTGGCTCTCTTCCTGGTCTTTCCTCCTTTGACGCCTGTGCTTTTTTGGTTCACACTGTCCGCTCCTTTCAACGTCCACGCCTCAAGGTCTCCACCCTCTTCCTTGATATTAAGGGTGGCATTGACAATGTCGACTCACCTGTTTTGGCCGAGTCCCTCAAGAGAAAGGGGGTCAATCACTCTCTTGTGGCCTGGGTCAGGTCTTTCCTCACTGGTCGCACTTGTTCCTTACTGTTTGAAGGTTATTCAAGGACCTTTTCCCCTGTTTCCTTCGGGACCCCTCCGGGGTCGCCTGTGTCTCCTTTATTCTTTGTTATTTATGTTTCTTCCTTGCATTTTTCGGTCACTAGGGGGCTTATTCTTTCCTATGTTGATGATTTTGCCATCACCGTGGCATCTGCTTCTTATCGGGGCAATGTTCGCTCCCTACAGCTCATTTACTCCCGTCTAAAGCGTAGGGCCTCCATTCGTTGTGTGTTCTTCTTGGTCCCCAAGACTGATCTGATGCAGTGGAGGACTCCACTTCAGCAGGGGGCACTTGATTTCTCACCAATCACTATTGATTCGCTTTTGTTCTCCCCGCAGTCCCAAGTCTGTTGGCTGTGTTACTGGTTTACCCCTTCTCTCTCCACTCTCACTCATTTTTCTCGACGCCTCTCTCTTGCCCAGGGTGCTTTTTCCACTGTTCAGCAGCTGTCACCCCCAGGGTCATGCCTCTCCCCCCATTTGTGCCACAGGCTGGCCGTCTCCCTTCTGTTACCAATCCTCCTCTATGGAGCAGACTTTCTGGTGCCCTCTCGCTTACTTCTGGACCGAATGGAGGTTTTTTGGCGTTCTGTTCAGCGATGGGTCACCAACTGTTTCAGATCCACTCCCACCCCGATCCTCTCCGCAGAATCCTGCCTGCCTCCAGTCGCCTCCTTGGCCAGGCACCGTCGTCGCCTGGCCGCCCTCCGGCTGGTGTCCTTCCCGCCCTCCGCCAGTCCTGCTACAGCTCGCCTTCCTCCTGACTTTCCTTCGCTGCTACAGTTCCGTGCACCAGATTCATTCCGACACCTGTGTAGGCGTCTGCCCGCCAATGTTATGCCCCTGAGCTGGCGGACGTCCCCCCCTACACCCCCGGTACGCACACACCTCCCAATTGATGCTCTGGCTCATCTGCCACTACCACTCTTGGGCTCCTTGTCCTTTGCCCCTTTGATTAGGACGGATCTAGTATCTTTTCCCCCCCGTCTACCGCCTGCAACAGCCATGACCCCTGCCTATGGTGTTCTGCGCCGGAAGGCCCATAATCTTCTTATGGATGACTGGCTCAGGACCACTTCTCCTCCTGATTATTATTGTTTCTCCAGGTGCCTGTCGCCTCACCCCTTCATGGGCCTTGGGAAGTTCATTGCCGGGCGCGTGCATCAGATGCGCTCACACAAGAGCTACCTTGCGGCACATCCCTCCTGGTTTTCCGTTGGCCTTCCCACCCTTTGCCCCCGTTGTGGGGAGGAGGATGAGACGTTTAGCCACGCCATCCTACGCTGTCCCTCAACGGCCCTAGAACGGTCACGCCACCTCCTAGGAGTCACCGACATTAGCCATGAGGCCCCTCTCTGGTCCTCGCTCCCGACCCTTCTTCCCCTCGGTCGCTTTATCCGCGAGACAGGCACCGCCTTCCCCCCCCTTATGCCTGCCCCTGGGCGCTGCTCCCCCTCCCGAATGATCTTTCCCTCTTCCCCTCTCTCCTCCGTGGCCCCTCTCCTTCATTCTTCCTCTCCGCCTCGGCCGCTTTAGCTTATATTTTCTTTGGCTTAGGTCTGCCTGTGTGTTTGTGGTTGTGCTTCCTCTTATATCACAATTTGGACCTCAGGACTTTGTTTGTTTCATTAACTTTTTGATTAACCGTATGTAGTGACGTGTCTTATGCAAGGCATTACTAGGACCTTTAGGAGTGTTCTTTCCTTTGTTTGTTCATTTTGGATTTAAGGTTTTCTTTACGCCATATCTCACGATGCATGCGAGTTCTTATACCTTAACAAGTAATACATGATATAAAAAAAAAGAAAAAAAAAAAAGACACCGATAGCTAGCTCTTCACGCAACCACCTAAGTTACTTCCTATGTTATATTTCATCTATTAGTTCAATATATACTTTACTCTTATTACAACCATTGGTTTATATCAGCAACCGAAAGGTGATTCCAGGAACATATCGCTAAGGAGCAGTCGCAAGGGCTAGGAGTTAGAGGACTCAGCGTTCCCAAGGCGACATACAGCTACGAGACCAGACGAGCTGTAAGACTAGCGGTACTTATCGTTACCTATTGCAGTTGAAGAAGATAATATGCCTTGTCTGGCACTCTAGGGATAGGTTTGTAACATTTATCTTAACTTTTCTGATAAACTTAAATACAATATAATGTATCTCCGCACTAAGAATAGGCACCTCTTTTAGAATAGTGACAATAAGCCTATAAAAAGTATAGTGGATGAGCTGTTTGAACAAGTGTGAGGAAAAGTACTAATAGCCGGTGAATGTCATGTATCAAATTGACCTCACAATGGACAGCAGGATTGGGAATTAGATAAACCACTGTACATTAGGTTTGACCTTTCTTAGGAGGTAAGTCTTCAGTTGGTGAGAATAGTAGAACTCAAGAATTGATATTAATATAAAAATCAGAATGACCAAAGGAAAACGCCTCTCAGATGCCAGAAGGGGGGCTATTTTCGCTCTTAATAAATACAATAGGATGTCATTAGTCGAAATTGGATCTGATTTAAATATTCCAAGAGATACTGTACATTTGACTCATAGGCAGATATCAGAAAGTAAAACTACCTCTAGTAGACAAAGAATTATAAAATCTCAGAAGGTAGAACCAGGAGTGTGCCTGGAGTCCTCAAATTAAGGATCTACTTGCAGTGGTCGATGATGGGGTTAAGAAAAAGGAACAGCCGGCAATACCATAAAAATATACACCTGAAAGTGAAGTCTCGCGCAGAGTAAAAGCACTTGCCACTCAA
The DNA here is from genome assembly GCA_003316355.1 of Tuber calosporum. Taxonomy (NCBI): domain Eukaryota; kingdom Fungi; phylum Ascomycota; class Pezizomycetes; order Pezizales; family Tuberaceae; genus Tuber; species Tuber calosporum. The sequence goes on from QFET01015098.1 coordinate 3,721, forward strand.
GATGGAGAACATCGTCCTCAAACCTTTCCTCCAATAGTCCACAAAGCTGGACTCAAAGCGCTGATTCTACTATTTATAAAATCATGTATCACACCATAGTTTATATCACTATCATCCACGCCACAAGCCATCACTTATTGCTATTGCAAAGCAAAACTGCTTAAGATTAGTTGAATGGGTATTGGCTCAGCCAAGAGTGTCTTTTGTATATACAGATAAGATGATGTTGGAAGTTGGAACTCCGCGGGGACACAAGAGAGTTACAAGAGAGAGAGGTCAAGATCCATATCGGTACCAATCGATGATAAGAAAATGGAGAATGCATTTAGTATTATGGTATCTGCAAGTATATTACTTGGGTTCAAAGGTCCTATATGGATTTGGGTAAGGGAAACATCAGAAGCAAGACGAGAAAATGCCCAATAACTCACAGAAGAAAACCTTCAAACAACTGGACGTATACTATGCAGACAAGCAAATACCCTGATACCCATGAAAGAGGAATACACCTACCTCCAAGTTCTTAACAAAGAGATTTATTTATATAATGCCAACTATAGCCTAAATGATTCTCGTCACCTACAATGCCACCCATATTGGGAATTTAAAGAGAAGGTTTGGACCAGGAATGCTGGAGGAGGTATGGATTGGTTTCTCTACAGGAAACATATCCTGTAGGAATGAGTATATCCCTTTATTGAAAGAATTCAGGTGGAGACAGGGCAGCAATGCTAGTTGGTCGAAGATAGGGCAGGAGAGCATACAACAGTAGTACAGATAGATCATGAAGCCCAGGTACGAGAAATTAGGAGAATTCATTTCTGGCCTCCCAATTCCACTGATCTGAAGGAAATTGAGCCATGTTGGAAGTATATAAAAAACTCTATGACAGAGTATAATTTTATTGGAAGTAGTGAGGAAATAAAGCTGCTTGTGGAGGAGGCATTATATGTTGAGTGGGAGCGGATGCTCCGAGAACTTATTGATCATTTCTTTATGAACTTTCATGTCAATTTATTACAAGTACAAGCATGTGGAGGCGATAATAGGTTTAATGGTTAGTGGCCAGGCTCTGGGATTTGGAGATATTAAGCATACTCATCGACTCTTAAAACAAGTTCAAATTTTACCTCCATTGGGGTTCTCAAGAAAAGCAGCCACCACACTATCCTCAATATAGACCTGGGGGGCTATTCCGAAAGAAGTGCCTATTGTTGGCACGGAGATATGAGTATACACATACTCAATAAAAAAATATCTAGCAATAGTGCAAATATGATATTCAGAGGCTCAGGAGATTCCTCAGAGGTAGGACAATCAAGCTATGATATAAGTTCAGTAATAGCCTATGTGTAACTCAAGATGCCATATTAGGTAGTCAGTGCTCTAAAATTGTCCTCAAGTCTAAAAGTATGTAGAAGAGACCATGAAAATAGTCCTAATAGGAGGTCCAAAGGCTATAGAAAATACCCTTGAGCAGAGGAATGTAACTGTAGTATCCACTTACAGATAGCACGTAGGTAGTCTATGAGATTATATATATTAGCTACAAGTCCAAAGCTCCACTCAAGTTTAAAAGTATGAAGAAGAGACCTTGTAAATAGTATAAATAGCACTTGCAAGGCTGCTAGGGAGTGTCTTTGATAATGGTGATCGAGCTGTTGCCTCCACATAGTGATAGCAAGCCTATAACTTCTAGTATCTAATAGTATAGTTAATATTATAAACTTTCAGTTAAGGGTAAAAGGTGTAGAGGAGTAACTTTAGAGAGGGTGTAAATAGGATATTCAGAGGTTCTGGAGAATGCCCCTGAAGAGGAAAATCTAACTCTGGTATCCATTTGGTGACTGCATAGCTCTAGCATAAGTTATTATGTCAAATGATCTGCTGTTCAAGATTCTGCAACAGTATAAAAGTCAGAGAAAGAGGCCTTGCAAAACACACAAATAGGACATTTAAACGGTATGGAAAATGCCGTTGCGTAGGGAAATCTAACTATTATATCTACTCTACAATACTCAGCCTAAAGCCTAAGACATCTTATGAGGGGGTTAGTAGTTCAAACTTTGGCCCAAGTTTAAAGGTGGAGAAGGAGGACTCAATAAGTTACAAATAGAATGTTCAAGGGCTCAGGTGAATGCCCTGAATAAGGGATATCTAACCCTTATATCTTTTTGATAATTGGATACCAGTAGTTTGAGATATCATTTATAGTACTGGTATGTCCTTGAAAAATTCAAAATCTCGTAGGTTATAGAACTCCTAGGTGAATACATAAGAGAAATTTTCCAAGTCCTTTTTAGGGTAAAATTATCTTAGTTTACTTACAATTTTCACTTTTTTTCAAAGTGAATAAAGGATTTAGAAGACACACAACTAGAATATTAAAGAATAAACTTAAATACCTATTTAGGATATTACTGTACCTAGTATTGGCTTATATTATGCATACTCATATTAGTTATACAAGTATGTTGGAAGGGATCTCAACACTACAGTGTTATTAAGCATTTCAGAGACTAATATAATATTCCCTTTCAATAGCTCATTCTGGAAAATTCCCACACTATTGCAACCAGTCCATCTTTGATGAAAATAAGCCTAAGCAAAAAAGTCTAATATGATTTAGGTAAGGACTAAAATTCTTACCACGACTATACTCTAATACTTATATCTGCTATAATTGGTAACTCAAGCACCAAGGATTACACATGACTCATAGTTATGAGTCTTAAGGTTGATATATATCACACTATGACTTACTAGTAAGTTATAGGATTTTACATGATGTATACTAGCATAGGTATATCAGAATTATAATTAGATAATTAGTTTCATGACTCAATATTGTGAGTCATATGATATAATAACTTTTACACATGACTCACATAATGAGTTATGGGTTTTCTATATGTGATGACTTAGGGGTATATAACTTGTTTTATGAATTATGATTTGTTTGGTATGTTAGATGGTTGACTCATAAGAGTCAGCAAATGGATTTCATAGTTTGACTTGGTATAGGTCATGCTGTAGCGCCTCCCTAGACGTTTCAGGCACCAAGAGGACAGCCTCCTAGTAAGGTATAACGATAGTAACTCAGATCCTATACTATCGAGACTTGAGGTGAGTATTACTACTAGATATCTTGATAAGTTGTTTAACAGCCATCGATTACTATATCAGCAGCTTCACTAAGTACTATACTTACTGCTGTAGTTTCGTGCGAACCGAAAGGAAGTAACTACTCTACCAAGTATATTTAAAACTCAATCTGTCGAAGTCTGTCTTGTCTAAACTCCACAGGGGCAGTCTTAAATACATGATCTTGCTTTTTCAAAGCTTTCCATTACCTTCCATTTGAAATCTCATAAATGGATATAACCTCGCTCCACTTGTAATGTCCTCTAATAAAACAAATACCTCATACACCTAAACGCTACTGCAAACAAAACATGTATCATCCCGATACATAAAACAAAACATAAAACATATTATGTATCACCCTGATATGTGAAACCCAATATAAAACAAACTAAGTATGATACGATAGTTTGAAACCAATCATAAAACAAACCGACCCCTTACTAGCCCTTCTAGTTTCTGTTAGCCTTGTCAGCATTAACTTTATTAACCAATACCAGTTTCACCCTGGAAATAAAACAACTGTTTCTAAAAAACAAAACCTAAAAACAATTTCCCAAAACATCAAAATCCAATCAAAACCAAGTCTTGATAACTTTGCCATCATCTGAGGCTCCAGAGTCCTCATAGTCGCTCTCCAATTAGGGTTTGCAAAATCCATCATCCACCTTTCCTTCATCAGCAAACTCCCTATATAGTGGTGTCTTTGGTGTCAATCTATTCTCAATATATCCTGTAATGATAGGAAATTCGTTACCTGGACAGTTGTCTGTCCACCATTCCTGCATGAGGTTCATAGTGTTCACCAATCCCCCAACATGCTCTCAGATGTTTCAGAATCTGCATATATCTTCTATTTAATAACGAACTGGTCTCGTCCATAATGCTGACAGTGATCTAATACTTGTTCGACTTCCCATTCCAGTACTTCTTGAACTAGGATGGGAATTAGTTTCGCATAAGCCCTGTCAGAGAATCCTACATTATCATTCTCTATGAATTTCATAAGGATAGACTAATCAAATACACTTTCCTTGTGTTAGTAGATCCGAGTGTCCATCTTGACCATGTACTTCTGTAGTAGGGGTTGTATTCCAACACTCAAAAAGGTCATCGCCATCTGGATTTAAGCTTCTTACTTCTACCAGATTCCATAGTGAAAAGGTCTCCCCAGACTAAGAATCGTTCACCTACTTCAATGAGTTTCTGGGTGGTCCTTCTCCTTGCTGCCATCCCGGTACTCCTAAATCTCCCCATCTTTACAGATTGGTAGGCCTCATTTCACAATTCAAGGTGTCTATTCAGGAAGTCATTAGAGGTGGCCACCTGGGTGTTTCTGACTCTGATAGTCGACAGCATAGGGTAATCTCGTCTATACACTGCTTTGTATAGTGATAGGTTTAGGACATCTGAATGTCCTGCATTCTCGTAGAGTGCTAACTCCAGAAGCGCTAGTAACCAGTTGTTCTGACGCTTGTTAACAACATTTCTCAAGGCTGTCTTAAGTTCTCTTCTCTTCCTCTCAACCTGGCCATTAGTTTCGTGATGTCCTGGTACTAAGTAATATGCTCAATACCCCAAGTCATGATACTTTAAGCACAAAATCGTGCAGTAAAGGGTGGGTCAGTATTCCTGATAATTGAAGAGGGTACTCTATGTGGTGTGAAGATATGGTGATAAAGAAGGGTGAGGGTCTACATTGCTTGACAGTTTGAGTGCGTAAGAATAAACCAAGTAAATCTAATGGCCCTATCGACAACCACCAGTACAGTATCGTACTTGTTGTGTCAGGACTTGTTCAATGGTCCTGCAAAGTCGATAGTGTAGAAGGAGAATATCACAGGAGGTACTAGCATAGTCTGTGCTTCCACTTCAGGTAGCTAGTTGTGTTCCTCATTCCTTAGGCATAAATCGCATTGGCGAACATAGTCTCAAAATCCTTCCTCAAGTCTCACCAGATTATGTAGCCTATAGCATAGTGTATGTTCCTATACATGCTATGTTGTCCTCATTTGTGAATCTCGTCGATAACAATCTCCCTGAATGTAATCCCATTCACTCCATGTCCCTCAGGTATTTATAAGCAATCCTGACTGCCCCTGATCGTTTTATACACTAGTCCATCGCCGATCATATAGTGCGATAGCTTGCTACATCTTCTAGTTATATTAGCATCAAAAGCTTGTTTGTACTGGTTGTAATTCCTGTACACTTCCACTATCTTCCTTCTCTATTGGCTACTCATCTATGCCACTACCTCTTCCTTATCCCATTCATCCTATACTCGCTCCAGGCGTGGTACTTTCTCCTCCTTCTCATCCTTATAATGCTAGTAAAGGTTACACTAGTGGTAAGGGAGGATAGGCAGCTCTGTTACAGGGTAGCCAATTCGGTACTGTGGAATTATCTAGGCTGTGCTCATATCGAGAAAGTCGGAGAACTATCAGGAAATTACAGTAATAGTATGATAAAAGATAATAGTTTTTGAAAGTTCTGTTAACTTGATAACTTAAAAACTGATTAACTGAAATTGAATATATTGTTCTAGTCTCTTCTCCATTGGTTGATGAACCCTTAATTAGTAGGGGGTTTTTTATTTGATTATCTCATATATTCGGTGTTAACATGTAGGAACCTGTATGGAGCGCTAGCTAAGGCATAAACGAAACATTAATTCCAAACTTGTAAAAGAAAAGAAATAACCACAGTAGGTCTCAGCTAATCATGACCATAGTATCACTGTGGACAAAATTGGCGACTAATTCAAAAAGTATAGAATGTAATGAAATCAAATGATATCATAACCGTAAGGAAAGATATAGCAGGAAAGAAAAGCTACTCAGTCTGAGTCATAGCCAGAGGAGGATAAGGATAGGGTAGGGAAAACCGCTGGCATGGTAGGTGAGAGGTTTAAGCGCATGACAATGAGGTATGAGGGGAGACCTAGGATCATGTCCAGGTCGGCCCAAAGTGGAGAGCCATGGCCTATCGAGGACAGCTTCAGAAGGTAAAGCTGGCGTTCTGAGAACTTGGGGGGGCAGTAGAGAATTGCATACTCAAAGGTTTCATCCCCTGAGTCGCAGGAAGGGCAGGTGGAAGAGCAATAGGAATTTCTCCATGAGGGTTGCACAGCAAGATACCTTATACCAGCCCACATCTAGGGTATTCTCCAAGCTGTAAAGTGGTCGAGGCCCATGAAGGCATATGGGCCGAGGGAGAGCTTATACTGGTAGTAAGGAGGTGGTAGGGACTCTAGTGTCTAATCAGCAAGGAGATCCTTTCTGCAGTCTTCCTTGATCAGTTTGTACGAGATGGGTCCAGGGATTAGGGGGGTGGGGGAAAGGACTGTGCCCAGTAGGAGGTGGTAGTTTATCTGTGGGAGTTTGAAACAGTCCTATGTCACCTTGACCAAGAGGTAGCACATCCCATCTATGGGGAGGTGAGGGTGGAATGCGGGAATGGGCCTTGGTTGGTTCCAGCGGAGGGGGATATAGTTGGCCTTAAGGCTATGAAGCAGGTGGTGGCAGGAGTCCGGTGCCCTAAAGTTGGACAAAGATGGAAATAATTGAGGCAGCCGGGTAGATCTCTGAAGGGGAGCAGGCAAGCCGTAATGCGGCCATCCTGCAGCAATGGGGGAGGAGCGAGTTGAGAGGTGGGACACAAGCCTTACAGGGTAGGTTGGTCACTGGAGTTCATGAGAAATAGTTGGAGACCCACCGTTGGACCTTGCTCCAAAAGCCCTACATTTTGTCCATGATGACAGCGTTGGAGATGTGGAGGTCAACTGCATAAGCGAGGATAGGTAGGAGCAGGCCCATAGCCAGCCTGCGGTTTAGGTAGGGGACAATTCTGATTTCTGGAGGAGAGAGTTGGCTTATGATATCAAAAGCCCCTTGCGAAAGGGCTACCCTCTTGAGGAAGTAGTTGAGGCTTCCATCGAGGATGAGAACCAGTATCCTAGCCATCAGACATTGAAAGAAGGCTGGAAGAGACTCATCAAGAGAGACAGAATCCAGTGAGGTGAGAGAGCGATCCCTTTGAGTGCGCCAGTGAAGGAGTTCACTTTTGGGAACAGAGAAGGACACTCCGAGTGGAGTGACCTTCCTGCAGAGGCGTGTATAGTAACGTGGAAGAAGCTGCCTATTCCTCAGGTATGACCCAGACCCAACAGTAACATGATAATCATCAATATAGGAAAACATAATCCCCTTTGGGATTGATAAGTGTAGGGATGATACATATATTAAAAATAACAGAGGAGAGATAGAGGATCCTTGGGGGGTACCAACTTGAACAGGCAAGAAGATATTAGGGTAGCTGGGAGAGATCAGGCGGCATTTGCGGTTTATCAAAAATGAATTAACCCAAGAAACCATACAAGGAGATACACCTTTGACGCAGAGAAGGGAAGATAAGCAACAGAGGAAATATTATCAAAGCCTCTTTTCATGTCAAGCAACAGGGTGTAGGTCTTGAGGCCTGCACACAGTAGTATATGGACTTAATGTGTGAGGGCAACGTATGCGTCAAAGGTGCTGAGACCAGGAAGCGAGCTATATTAGTTTTGGTAGATTAGGCCCACAGTGCGGGCCATTAGTGATTGAGTAGTTGTCATTACCCTTTCCAGAATCTTGGAGATGATTTCTAGAAGGATAATGACTCGGAAAGAGGAGGGGGAGTTGTAGTCAGATTTGCCAAGCTTGGAGAGGACAATACCATTGCCTTATTGAGGGAGGTGGGGTGGAAACAATAGGTCAACAGGGACCCTAGGAGGAATGTGACGAAGGTGGAATTGATATTGTTGATCCTCTGCCATATGCCATAGGGGATCAGGTCAGGGCCGGGAGCACAGGTGTTGGAGGATTTGCTGAGCGTAAGGGAGACTTCCAGTTTCTCAAGTGGCAGGAAATCCACAAAGGGTCGCAGGATAGACAGTGAGGGTTAGGAGCCTTTAGGAGGGAAAAAATGATGAATAATGGAGGTGTTGACTTCGACGGGTGTCATGGCATTGTGAAAGGAGGGGAACCAGTCATGGGCACGTTCTCAAGCGATTCAGTGGGCAGCCCGTACTGAGTTTGGGTTCAGGGAAGCAAGGAACAGGTTCCAGTGTAATGCTTTAGACTTTTTTATGGCCTAAAGGTTTACGGGGCAGGAGGCACGGGCACTGTCGGAAAGGGTAGAGGGGGACATGCAAGATATCTTTACCTCTTGGTTAAAAGCTTTGCGGAGCTGTGATAACTGAGCAGTCTATCATTGCTTTGAGTTAGAGCAAGGGTACTTATTTGGCGTGTGTAGGGCTAAGAGGGAAGTAAGTGTACCAAGGTGGCAGGCGAACCAGGGACTTAGGGAGGCTGAGGTGGGGAGCGGGGGAGGTACTGAGACCGATAGATCCCTGATGCGGGAGAGAGTGTGCCAATCGGTTTTAGTCCAGTAAGGGGTGGGGTCAGGTTGGCGTTGTAAGGGCGTGGAGAGGGTGATTGTGATTGGGATATGGTCGGAGCCAGTCAGTAGAAGGGTGACATCCCAGGAACTAACAAAGTGGGCAAGGGAGGGATTTTCGGAGGCAAGGTACAAGACTCCAGGTCTAGTTGTGCTATCGAAGGGCAACCTAATAAATACACCTGGTATGTTTAAAAGTGATTAGCCTAGCTCAGAGGCCAGGTCAAAATAGCGGGAAGAAAGGTTAAATTCAATATCAGAAAGGACCCGTAGAGGGTCAGAAAGAGGATAGAGAAGGTTCAGATCCCCAACCAGTAGAGTGGGATAAGCATTTTTCTAATGAAGGATGGTGGGGTGATTGTGCGGAGGTGGGAGGATCACCCGGTGGTGGAGTATGAATTGTAGACATGAGAGACCCGATGAGCTGAATTGAACCGGCAAGAGGTGAGGTTAATATCAATTGTCATAAAATCCAGCCAGTCAAAAAAAACTGGTAGTAATGCAAAAACTTGCATGAAATCAAGAAGTGCATAAATAGCATCCCTAGGTTTGGCAAAGTAAGTAGTAGGTGGAGAAAAGGATTTATAAGAGGAAAATATTGGTAGCAGCCCCTTGAAGACCGCAGGACCCTGCAGGGCAACCAAAGTGTGGAGTGGTGCGCATAGACCTAAAGCACTTGAATATAGAGAGAAATACATTCCAGCTCCCAAGGTTGTTGGGCTGAATAAGGGTTAGGGTAGTGCTGCGCGCCTGCATCAGGGAAGCGGGGTCCGGTGCAGGAGTCATTGGCAGGGAAAGCCAGATAGGCTGTGTGGAAATGTGTAATTAGAAGGCCAGGTGAGATCTGGTGTACCAGATTGGGGCGAGGGTCAGCTGGAGTGGCAGTTAGTGGGACTGGCTGTCGGGAGCTGGTGAGTTCTATGGCAGCAGTGGCAGGGCAGGGAGTACTGGGTGGGTAGGGCAGAGTGGGTGCATCTTGGTCTATAATGTCATCAGGATCTTGTGCACCCTCGAGGCAATACTGGGCGTCATCATCAGTGGGAGGGAGGGTGCGGGATGGACAGGAATGCTCTGTGGCAGGGTGGGCTCATGCACACCTAAAATACACTAGGGGGGAGGCTGGACAACATCTCGCAACAGACTGGGGGTTACCGCCCTGGGGTCATTTGGGATTGGGGCAGTGGTGCACCGCTCATGTATGTGCCAGAGTACAGAGGGGACAAGTGGGGTGGTGGCTTTACACATGGGGGGGAGGGAGCCTTATAAGCCAGCAGTTCTAGCATTTTATAAACTTTCCAGAGGATTTGGCCTTTTTGACTTTGCCCGGACAGGAGAAGAGGTGGATGGTGGAGCCAAGCCTATGGACATCATCAGGGGTACCAGTAACTACTGAAGAGATAGCAGTCTTCGTAACTTGGATGTCATGGTCAGTGTGGAGAAAGTGTGCTTAGTAGATGGTGACGTTTGTTGCATTGTGGACTAAAGAAGAGAGGGCAGGGAAGAGGTCGTCTTGGTCCTCCAGGACTTAGGCCATAGGTAGAGTATGGATGGCCAATTGAACCTCATTTGGGGCAGGAGAGAAGGGGCGGTAATGGTTGTTTCCTACTAGGAAAGCTTGGTGAACACAGTTGGTCATAGCTTCATAGTGGGTGACTGAGCTGTAGAGGGGGAGTTTAGATTGGTTCCCGGTAGGGTGTGTGATCCTTAAGGATTGTGTTATGATCCTATGCGGTAAGCTGGTTTTGCAATAGGTAAGTACTTCTCTTTGGGTTGGGTGGATATGACCGGGCTGTTGTTATAGTCCGGTATGGGGCGTGGCGCTAATCTCAGCCACCAGGGTAGGAGTACTATTGCAACGAGTAGTTCTAGGCAGGTTTCCACTATTGCTCTTAGGCCTATGCCTACGTTGTCTTGATAGCCGAACCCTATGGTTCCTATCGCACAACGCCAATAGAGAAATGAAGAGGTAAAGAGGTAAAGTAATTGTATAGGAAAGAACTTAGATGGTTGCGTGAAGAGTCCTAACTACAGGTCGCCAAAAGGTCCTTATATAGGCACTCTTCCCTCAACCCTAACCCTGTTGACTCATACCTGTGAGTCACAAGACCTCTATGACTCATAGTTAGTCATAGTATGAAATCCATCAGTTGACTCCTCTGAGTCAACCGCGCCGTGTGCCAACCAATCATTCCTCATAAAATAAGTCCTGTGTCCTAAAGTAGTCACATGCGCGAAACCCATGACTCATAGTGTGAGCCATGTGCGAAACTCATTACATGATATGACTCTCAATTGTGAGTCATGCGCACGATCAACCAATCACAACATAAGAATGATTGTACAAGTGTGCATCATCAGAAACCCTATGACTTCTAATGAGTCATAGTACAAAATATAACAACCTTGTGACACAAAACTATGATTCATGTGAAATCCTGCCTTGCTTAGTCACCAATTGTGATATTAGCTCCTCTCTCCCTTAAGCCGGAGTCTCTTCAGGCTTAACGTCCCATCTTCGTCAGGCTTTCTCCAAACCTGCGCAATTCCTTTTTAAATTTCCGAACTTGATGTACGGCCGTCTGGTAGTTCCTCTGGACTCCCTCTAAGGTGGTGTGTGCCGCCCTAATAGTCCAGTACTGGTCCTTAATCATTCTCTGATATGTCCGCATATCAGTTCTTTGTGCCTCAATTGTGGCTTCGACGGTGCCAAGTTGTTCTCATAGCTCTTGCAACTGTCATTGCAAACTCTCTTCATCGGGGTTCGTCTCGATTTCGGTTTTTTCGCCTCCCTCTCCCTTCAACTGTGTCCTCACAGTTGTTTTTCTTTTCCTAATACGTGCATCGTTTTCCGTAAGGGGTGCCACTTCCCCTGTTCGTCTTGGGTAAAACCCAGCATCGATTTTGTCGTGTCTGTGAGTACCACCAGTGTCCTTGAAAAAATGTTTCCAGGATGTCTCCTTCTGTGGTTGTATCGGTTTGCGCAACTTGGGCTGTCGTGGGAAGCAATTGCTTCCTCCCTTATCGCGTAAATCAGTATTGCAGTAATCGTCGTAACAGGCAGTCCACGAAAGAGCGTTGTGTGCTGCATGCTTTTCCCTTTCTTCCTGAGTAGTGTATGGCCGGCTGGTAGGAGTAGTAGCCCAGGGGCTATCACCCCAGCCTACATCTGGACCCAATGGTGTTGGGTCTTGCCTCGTGGGTTCGATTTTGACTGTAACTCATACTGGGTTTTATTGGGTACTGCTGATGGAAACGTTCAATGGCGATGCTGGCATTGTTGAAGTTTTACGCAGGGTACCAAGTTTTGTAGTGTTCAGGTGAGTAGCCGGTCCCCTTGGCTCTGTATTGTAGGTGTTTTCAGTGTATGCGTGAATCAATGATTTCTTCGAGTTCGTACTCGCTTACTCCTTTGTCTCGATTGGCTGTGGTGCCGATTGCTTTTGTGAGGGATACTGGTTGCAGTGATATAGTTCGTGAAGTGAGATGTGGAAGGTGTTGTGGACCTTCATCTGTTGGGGCAAGGCCAATTTATAGGCACTTGTGCCCACCTATGTAAGGATCTTGAATGGTCCGATTTTCTTCTAATCCAGCTTCTTGCATGGTCTTATAGTCCTTATATTCCTTGGCAGTGATCAGACCATGTCGCCTGACTGGATATTCGGATCGTGTTTTCTTTGTTGATCGTAGTTTTCTTTTTGTCGTAATTGTGCACAAACGATTTCCTGATGTATAATACTGTGCAGCTCACCCATCTCTTCCTTATCGCTTCTTTATTTCGGTATCATGTGGCCAATTGCCTCATGCTCCGGGTGGTGACCATAATTAGCATAAAATTGTTTGGTCTTTATTGTTTGCTCCTTTGTGTTGTATGCAAATTCAGCCAGTGGTAGCAGGTCGGCCTAGTTATCTTGTGGATAGTTGATCTAGGCTCGTAGGTATTGTTCCAGTATGCCATTTGTCCTCTCGGTTTGTCTGTCGGTTTGAGGATGGAAAGTGGTACTCTACCTTCTTTCTATGCCTACTGATTTTGTCGTTTCTCTCCATAGGTCTGATGTGAACAAGGTTCCTCGATATGTGATGATATCTCGTGGCAGTCCATGTATGCGAAATATTTCCTTCAGGAATATTTGCACAAAGTCGTTCGTATTCATATCTTTGTTTCAAGGTATAAAGTGACTCATTTGCGTTAATCGGTCAATCACTACCAGAATGCCGTCATAGCCGGCTGATATCGGAGGGTTGGTGATAAAGTCCATTGTTATGGATTTCCATGGTTGCTGGGGTGCTTCGTTTGGCTGTAGTAATCCGTATGGTGCATCCCAGATTGCTTTCGTTCTTTAGCAGATATCGAAGTTTCTGACCTATCGTTTGATATCGTCTTGCATCCATGGCCAGTAATATTGCTGAGCTAGAAGGGCGGTAGTTTTGTTTGTCCCTCCATGGCCTGCAGTTGGTGCATCGTGGTTATGTCGTATTATCATTGTCCTTATCGCTTCTTCTTCGGGAACCCAGATTTTCCCTTAATACCAAAGGTATCCTTCTTTGCATTCGCATGCTCCAAGTGCCACTCCTTTCATCTCCATGTCTCCTCTTTCTAGAGCATCGTGGAATGCCCTTATTTGTGTATCAGTTTTGCTTGCTTCACGAATTCCAGCGTCGTCTTCGGTAAACCTCACTACTTCCTTTGCTTCAAAGTAGTGTTCAGTCGGTAGGAGGATCCTATGTTTCCGTTGGATCCTTTCGTCGTCTTTTCCAGGGATGTCTTCCACCCTTCTTGTAAGGGCATCTGGTTTGCCCCCTTCCTTCCTGGGTCAGTATTGTATTTTGATATCGTATTGACTGAGGATCTCGCTCCAACGGATTTATCTGTCGTTGAGCTCTTTTGTCGTTGTAAATGGTACCAGGTTCTTATTGTCTGTGAGGACCAGGACCTGGTGTCTGCTTCCTTTTGCATATCGTCTCCATTCTTTCAAGGCTTGGACAATGGCTAAGAGCTCTTTGTCGTGGATATCGTAGTTGCATTCCGCGGGCGTTATTGTTTTTGACCGGTATGCCACTGGCCTCCATTTTCTATCGCTCCCCTTCTTTGATAGTATGGCTGAGCATACATATTTTGAAGCGTCGGTCTCGATCATGATTTCCTTGGTTAGATCGTAGTGTACCAGTAGTGGGGCTGAAATAAGTCACCTGCGCAATTTATCGAATGCTTCTTATTGGTTCTCCGTCCAGTTCCATTTGCAGTCCTTCTTCGTCAGTTGATCGAGTGGTTTAGCTATACGGCTAAACCATTCTATGAATCGTCGATATAAGTTGCAGAATCTCATAACGCACTGTATTCCTTTCTTGCTTTCGTGTGGTTTCCATTCCCATATTGCTTTTGTTTTGAAAGGATCAACACTGACTCCGTCTTTGTCGATGATGAAGCCTAGGTATTCGGTTCGTTCCTTGTAAAATTCACGCTTCGATTGCTTCAGTGTCAGCCCTTCTTTCTTAAAAGCTTCCATAATCATTCTGACATGGGTTCCGTGTTGTTCCAGGGTTTCTGAATATATCCAGATATCATCTAAATAGAGGATACAACCGATGTCCAGAAACCTGCTGAGAATCCTATTGACCCATCGCTGAAACGCTGCAGGTACATTTTTGAGTCCGAATGGCATGACCGTATATTCGTATATGCCGTATTTGGTGGTAAAGGTTGTTTTCCATTCGTCCCCGTGTTTGATTCTGATGTTGTGATATGCGGTTCCGATGTTTACTTTAGTAAAGACCTTGGCTCGTCTAAGCTTATCGAGGGCTTCTCCAATCAGTGGTAGGGGATATCGGTCTCGTTTGGCGACTTCGTTGAGCCCTCGGTAGTCCACGCATAGCCTTAGCTTGCCGTCTTTCTTCTTAACAAACAGGATGGGTGATCCGCTGTTTGCATAAGAATCTTGAATCCAGCCCCGGTTCTTGTTGACCCTGATGTATTCTCTTAGTTCTTCCAGCTCTTTTTCACCCAATGGGTATAGCTTTCTTGCTGGTACTATTTCTCCTTTCTTGAGGTTGATATCCAAGTCAACCTTTGGTCAGTGGGGTGGTAGCCGAGTTTCTTCCTCTTCCTTGAACATGTCCAGGCACTGGTGGTATTCCCTTAACACAATGTTTCTGGTTTTATCTTTTTCTTGTCCTTTCTTGGCCTTGATAGCCAATTTGGTGCTGACATTCATCCTTTCGATCCTGGTAGGCTCGTTTGTCTTATAATCCCGCTTGAGGATTATTGTGACTTTACCTCTACGGTAGAATTTGCCGAATGACATAGCGGAGATCTCGTTGATTTCAATCTTTTGGCACTTTGGGTGGTCTGTACTTCCAAACCCTGATGCGGCTCTCATAGTAGGAGCCACTTGCTCCACTTCACAATGTCCTATGACAATCTTCTCGCATATCAACTGTGCGATGCGGTCTCCCGGCTCTACTGTGTAACTCTCTTTTCCCAGGTTGACCAGGACCACCTTGACTTTACCAGTGTAGTCGTCGTCGATTACTCCGGTATTGACATTAAGCTGATGTTTAACTGCCATTCCACTGCGTGGAGCCACTCACCCATAGGTGCCTTCTGGTAGTCCTATAGCTATCCCGTTGTTGAGGGTTCCCTGTTCTTTTGCCGGTATCGTAATTCTCTCGTCTGTGTACAGGTCATGTCCTGCAGCCTTGGCTGACCCCTGGGTAGGGAGTGTGGCCGTATTGCTCAAGGTTTGGATTTTGATGTTCTGGACATCCTCGGCCTGGATAGTGGAGAACTGTATCTCTAAGTTCCCTTCCAGGGCTTCTAATTCAGGGACTAAGTCCACTGCTGGCGAGCTCTCGAGGCATACTATTGTACACATCTTGCTATCGAACGTTATCTTGTTTCTTTGCCAATCGATCTTGGGGTTGTGTCTTCTTAACCATAACAGACCTAACCCTACCTCATGGTTTGGTAGAACCTGCGATTTGGAAGGTTGCCACTTCCCTATTGCTGCCAATGTCCATAGGTACTTCCGCTATATGGGTAATTGGTCCCATAGCGCTTGGCTCCCCGTCCGCAAGGTAGATTTCGCGTATTTCTTTCGCTCTCTTTGTTCGTATGCCGTGTTTGTTGCTGAATTCCTTGTCAATAAAGTTCTCTGTAGTGCCAGAGTCAATCATGCCATTGATGATAACTGTCTTGTCCTTGCTATGTAAATGCATTTTGACCATTGCATGGTCCTTTTCTTGTTCCAATATTTCCGTGTTTGTAGGTGCCATGTAGATGTTACCGATTCCGATGGTTTTAGTTTTGTTGTCCCGCAGCCCATCTCTTACTGGGGACTTTCTTCGTTTCCAGACTCTTCAAGTGTTTCTCTGATCTCCATTTCATGTTGGTTGGTTCGTAGTTTCCAGCGGTTATTGTTGGTCTTGCTGTTGCACTGCCTGGTATAGTCCTTCTCATCTCTTGCATTTCGGCAATTACTGAATCTGTGCCCAGGTCTGGCGCATCCCAGGCATATGTTGTTATCACTTCTTCTCGTGAAATCTGCTCGTGAGAGGTTTAGTCGTGGGCGCCTTCATGTAGCATCCAGGTCCATTGGGTCGCCTCGGGTTTCCGTATTGTTACCCGACTTCCAGGTTCCGTTATTATTTCTGGGCGTTTCCTGTTGTTGGATAAAGGTACTGTTGTTTCCTTGAAGGTGCTTGGTCATGTTGATCCGGTTTTCTTTTTCGATTGCCCAGGCTGCAAGGGCATCGACATTCGCTGCCATCATGTGGTCCGCTGCCCATGCGTCTTGGAGCGTTCAGTTAATTCCTTTAAGGAATTGGTATCTTAGTATACCATCATCCTCATTCGCCTCTGTAGCTGTAAGGCAAAAGTCATTCCAGTATTCCGTGACTGGTTCCTTGGCTTACCTCAGGCAGTCGAGCTTTGTCCTAGCTGCATTTTCCGCATCCACATCCCCAAACTGGTCTTTGAGGGCTGTAATGAAGTCTTCATATGTAGTCCAGGTCTCCAGCTTGCGTCCTTCTGCAAATGGGGTTATCCAGTTTGCTGGTGCATCCCTTAGCAAGCTCTTGACGTAGGTGATGCGTTCCGTATGTCTTGTTTCTTGTGTCGCTTCAAAGTATAATTGGCATTGCACTAAGAAGGTTCGTAGTTTAGTCCTTATTCCATGGAAGGTAGGGGGTTTCTCGACCTTGATCCAGTTGTTGGTTGTTTCTCGCTGGTTGTTTATCAGAGTCTGGATCTCTTGGAACTGTGCAGTTGTAAATCTTGCTAGTTGAATTCCTGCTCCACCACCGGCAGTTGCTGATCCCGGGGTTGACATCCTTTCTGGTCTTGTGGTTTCGGATTCCAGAGATCCTGTTGGTGAGGCAGGATCAGGTGTCAGCGGACTCATAGTTCTTTGTGACTGGCTTCTGGATAGATTTGTGCTAATTGCTTCTTCAAGTGTGGGACCAAGTTTTGAGGTATCGATTTCTCCCTCCGTAAGGTCGATGTCGTTGTTTGTAGAGTCAGCCATTTTGTAGTTAGGTGTTACTTAGGTGACGCAACCAAATGTTACGATCCTATCCGGTAAGCTTGTTTTGCAACGGGTAACTACTTCTCTTTGGGTTGGATGGATATGACCGGGCCGTTGTTATAGTCCGGTATGGGACGTGGCACTAATCTCAGCCACCAGGGTAGGATTACTATTGCAACGTGTAGTACTAGGCGGGTTTCCACTATTGCTTTTAGGCCTATGCCTACGTTGTCTTGATAGCCGAACTCTATGGTTCCTAGCGCACAATGCCAATATAGGAATGAAGAGATAAAGAGGTAAAGTAATTGTATAGGAAAGAACTTAGATGGTTGCGTGAAGAGTCCTAACTACAGGTCGCCTAAAGGTCCTTATATAGGCACTCTTCCCTCAACCCTAACCCTGTTGACTCATACCTGTGCGTCACACGACCTCTATGACTCATAGTGAGTCATAGTATGAAATCTATCAGTTGACTCCTCAGAGTCAACCGCACCGTGTGCCAACCAATCATAACTCATAAAATAAGTCATGTGTCCTAAATTGGTCACATGCGCGAAACCCATGACTTGTAGTGTGAGTCATGTGTGAAACTCATTACATCATATGACTCTCAATTGTAAGTCATGCGCACGACCAAACAATCACCACATAACAATGATTGTACAAGTGTGCATCATGTGAAACCCTAGGACTTCTAAACAGTCATAGTGCAAAATATAACAACCTTGTGACTCATAACTATGATTCATGCGAAATCCTGCCTTGCTTAGTCACCAATCGTGACAGATTGACACGAGCAGAGAAGAAGAGGGGAAATGGGCAGTTGGCCTGCCTCAGGACGGTAGCTATCAGGTATAGGGTGGTGGCTGCCATCTGGTCAGCCTTTGCATGAGGTTCAGGTGTAGTGCAAGGGGGGAAGAATCTGCGCTCAGCACAGGACAACAGTGCCGGTACTCGTGACTGAGAGCTGCTGTCATTGTACGCTGCAACTTGTGCCTCCGTGGCTGCCTTCTTCTCTTTGCTGTCAGTTTATAGTGCGGATGGTAGTCCTGGTACGGCTGCAGCATGGGTTAGTGCTGCTTCTACTGCAGACTAGGACTTGATGGGAGGACGGGACTAGGTCAGGGCGGGTCGGGATTGGAGGACGAGAGGGGTAAGCGAAACCAAGTTGAGGGGGGGTATTTGCCAGCCCTGTACTCATAGGCTTCTCAGGAGCACGAGTGATTGACAGCGTATGCGGCGTGGTTGGCATACCAATGTTTTTCATCTGTGTCATAGCAGGGGAGGTCGGGGTCTGGGTCTTGATTTGCCTCCTGTGCAGGTTGGGGTTCTGGGTTAGGGAGAGACCTGGGTCTAACCGGTGGGGGGCGAGGAGGGACCAGTGGAGGAGGAGGGGGCTGTCTGGCAGAGGCTCCTACCGTGACGGGAAGGGATAGGTCTCTGACTGTGGCCTCCAGGGCTGCAATAGCGGGAGGGGCTGTATTAGAGGGAGAGGCAAGGGCGGAGATAGCGGAGGAGATCTCATCCACGCGCCCAGTTGGTGTGGCAAGTCGGCTAACTACCTTATTGATTCCAGAGAGGGTGGTGTACCGCAGTGGAATGATGATGCCTCACCATCGAAAAGGTTGCAGAGGAGGTATTGGTCAAAAGCAAGGAAGGACACAGGGGAGAGGCTAAACTGTGTAACTATAACGTCCAAAAGGTTCTGGGTTGCAATCAGCCTATCGGGTAGGGGTCCAGGGGTGCTAGAGCGAGAGTAGTGAGTGAGTGGGGGGCTGTACAGTGCTGGGTGCGTGAGGCTGACCTGAAGGGGCTAGGGGAGGCTGAAGCCATCACTGTTACACAGGGAGTGGGGCTGTGTCGCTTAAGAGTTAAGCTTAAGTAAGGGGCAAGACTTGGTGTGTCATGGCTATTGCCACACAAAAAGCGAAGTTCTGATCAGCTAAATAGGGCAAGAGATTTGACTGGGAGGAAAATGTGGCCTGTGGAGTGTGATCCCTCAACTAACTGTTTGGACTTTTTTTGATTATCTCTTTGAATTACTATTTAAGGTGCAGAAACTATATGAAGTGCAAGCTATGGCAAAAGATACCTCCAACCAGTCTGTCCCATCCCCTCGCAGCTAAAAAAACCCTCCTACCAAACAAAAGTTAGGCTCTTGGGTACAAAAAACTACTAAGTAGAAATAGGCCTGAAATCTCCCAAAAGATAATAAACCTGTCACCTTAGTAGCCGAGCGATATAGGAAATAAACAAAGTCCAACAGTGAATAAGAACCAAACTCCTAAAGGAATAAAACACCTAAGCAAGAAACCAACCTGAACTATCAATTTGGCTAATGTCACAACATCTGATATCTCACTAATCAGACGGGCACGGAGGTCGGTAGGGGCAATTAAATTGCCAGGCAGGGAGAGTCGAAAGGAATGAAGCCGAAGGGGATTAGTAAGCTGATAGAGGAGCAGAAAGTGTGCGGTAGACAATGTAAATCCCCATATCCTCCGGAAATCGTGATAGTGTGGTGCCAGCAGAAGGGGGTGAAGTAGGGTTCCAGCCTAGAAGCTGTAGGGTGGCAGCCGATCAACCGCCTGGAGGAAAGGAGAGAATGAGGTGAGGATAGAGGTGGGGTAGACCCAAGGACCAACGGAGTCGTGTGCGTAGCCATCTAGGCAGTTCTCATCAATCAGAGTGGGGGAATCGACCATCAGACTGCTAGAGCAACTGTAGGCCTGTAGAAAGTTTCCCCCAACTACAACCCTGTCTCCCAGCTGTATAGGGAGGTCAGAGGGAATTCCCGGCCGTGCAAATATTAAGCGAGGCAGAGCAAAAAAGCTAAGCGAAGCAAAACAAAAGCGGGGAAAGGAGAGGAACCATCAACAGAGATGGCAGAAGAGGAGAGAAGAAGCCCAAAGGGGTAGACCCCAAAGAGCACGGAGAGGAGGGAATCTTCAAGACAAATCCCCACCCCGTAGCATGGCCACAGGGCGGAGTTGAGTCGAAACGAAGGTGGTGATGATTTCTTGTGGTGTTGAGATTTCAATCGCCGGGTGTGTAGAGGAGACGGAGGATGGTCCCTTAAATAGGGGAACTGCTAACTATTTATACACTTTTCCCAGTACTTAGGTTGGCCATATAAAAGAAGTATCCTTAGAAACTTCAGCCATGGTCTAAAGAGTGCGAACACGGTTTGACCCTGAAGATGTATGACCCCACTACAGCAAATGATCCCCCGGACTGTATATTTCTCTGAGGGTGTCAAGCCCTCCACCAGTAAATAGCCTTCAATCTCTTTGCCAAATGAACTAAGTGCAAGTTGATGCCACCCATTTGCGAACATCCTAGAGAATACCAGGTGATCACTCTGGATGGCCATCTTCCCTGCATATATGCACTCCTGTGCAGATGCATTCCAATTATCAAGCATGCAGAATATATAATAGATCCATTTAGATAAATTACTCTATCATCTTTCACCATGGGTGAGTAGTTCTGGATACAATCCTACTTCTTGCCAATGTGGGTTGTAGTCAATATAGTCACCTCCCGGCACTATATACAAGCACATCTTAAGACCCAAAAGTCCAGTACCATATCCCAAATGTGTTACAGGCTCGGTGACTGGTATAAGCCTTGGTTGGTTGAGTGATGAGTTGGAGTAGAGGGGTCGCTTAAGCTCCTTCGCTGGTAGTGGATAAGAATTTTCCTGTTTGTCATATTCGCAACTCATGTGTCCTAGTTGCTCGTTCAGACATCTTCTAATTTCCCTTATGTTCAATACTGGTCACCGAGGTAGCATGATGCCATTCCTTCCTTCTTAGGTAGAGACTAGTTTAGTCAGAACTATCTTTTCTCTAAGTTTCTCATCCTTGTATATTGTGCATTGCCGCTCGTAGCAAAAACTCCCTTGGATAGCCAGATGGTTTCTTTGATCATCGCTGATATCTAGGATGACTCTGTCTCCCCAATCATTGCCTTTTCTATTTGAGCAATCAGACTTGTCCGAAGCAAGTAGTTCTTCAGCAGGATGTGGTTTAATGGGTGACAAATTTGAGGATGTGAAAGGTATATTATGAGGGTTTGAATCTTCTTCGTTGGTAGAGTCTTGAGCGTAGTTTGGTTCTGGATCAAATTACTCATAAAGACAGGAAAGAGTATCAGCTAAATAGTTTCCCTTCCCTGGCCTATAACATGACTTTCTCTCATATTTTCCCAAGTGGTTTCGCCACCCTGCTGTTTGCGTAGGTGCTTCTTGGCTGTCTTTATATATACTAATGGTTAGTGGTCAGTTATGATTGTAAATTCATGCCCTGCAAGAATATAATCAAAGGACGTTAGGGCATTCATGATTGAAAGTGCCAACTTGTCAGTTGTTCCATAATTTATATGTGAGTCATTAAATTTCCTGTTGTACAAGGCTGCAGGCCTCACTATTTCAGGTGTGTCTCCTTCTCCTACCCAACCCCCTACCCTTAATCGGATGGATCAGTGATGAGCCTTATCTTTTGTCCAGAGGTGTAGTTGATTGGTCTCACAACCTGGTTTTGTTTAGCGATCTCCTTCATATTCGCAATGCATGGAACATGTATTGGTGTCCAATCAAATTCCTCATTTCCGGTAAGGTCTGTCAAAGGTGTTGTGATAGTGGCAATATGTGGTAGGAATTGGTTAATGTAGTTTACCAATCCTAGGAACTCCTGAAGTTGCTTCTTATTCTTTAGTGTTTCCCATTCCTCAATCCTCCTGATCTATTCAGTGGATGCAGTAAGCTTATTGTCATTGATAACTTAGCCTAATACTAGTAATTCTTTACCAATGAAGTCTGACTTCCTTCTGCTTGCAAAGAAAAATTACCCTTTTCCAATCTGTCACAGACCGCTTTAATGTGTTTTAAGTTGTCAAACTCCGTATCAGAAAATATGGGTATATTGTCGATATATACCTACACGAATTCTCCTATGTAATCGGCGTATTGAGCAGACATGATCCTCTTGAATATTCCAGGTACATTCATATCTTCTTGTAATATCACCTTGCTGACGAAAACTCTAAAGGTACTTTAAAAACTGTGGTATTTGACATTGTCAGTGTGAACCCAAGTTTAGAAATAGGTATTGCTTAGGTTAATCTTGCTCCTGCATTGGGCCCTTCCTAATGCATTGAGTAATCTCCTTTATTTTGGAATAGGTTCATCATCCTTTTGAGTGTTATCATTTCTCACTGTAAGGTCCGCTAGGCATCTGATCCTGCTATGAGTCTTTCTTTTGACTAATACAAATATAGATGCTGCTCCAGGCACTTCTGCTCATTAAATGATTGCTTCTTGCTGTTTCTGGTCCAGCCATGTTTGAGTCAAATCTCATACTTCTCTGGTAGTGAGTATGTTGCCATCATCTTCAGATTCTCCAAATCCTTCAATCTGATTCTGTGGTTGATCTTCCTTAAGGGTGGTAACCTTTATGGAATCGGATCTGGGAATAACTTAGGGTGTTGTTCCTTTATCTCTTCTGTGCTTGTGACCGCTGCTCGAATTCTAGTACTTGTTAGTGTGCAGTTGACCTATAACTTATGGTTATGAAGGAGAATCCTCAGCTTTTCATATTCGACTGATGCTTTATTCCATGATAGTACTGGCATTCCAATCAAGGTATCATATTTGGCTAAGTTCCTCCCAATCATTCTATTGCCTCTAGTCTTCATCTTCAGAATCGCTATGCTGACTTTGCATTCTTTTTGGGATTCTGATCGTGACCCTTTCAGACCTATATGAATAGTTGCTGGAGTGGCCATTTCTGTACATGGTATTCCATGTATGGTGACAAAGGTAGTACTCAATAGGTCAGTTCCTATTGTTCATGTATTAAATAGTAGTCTTGCTTGTTTGCTGTTTATCAGGATCATTCGTTCCAATATAGTGTAACTCTTGTTACCCTTGGGAAGTGTATTTTACCCTGATGCATTGGTCTTGACTTCTAGAGCGTTGACATATACTTCATCTTCGCTGCTGACTACTTCTACTAAATTCGATAATGCTTCCTTTTTAGGTGTCTTTCCCTTGCCTTTGTCACTTTTGCTAGGACAATCCTTTGCCATATGTCCCTTACCGCCGCAGGTAAAGTATACTCCCTTTTCTTTAGTAGTCTTAGTCTTGCTTGATTCCTTTTTCTTCCATTGTGGCTTGTTGTCCTTCTTATGGTTGTCTTCCTTCTATCGATCCTTCTGCTTATCATTTCCATATGCTCCTGTATCGTGATATATTGCATCAACTCTCTCTGCATAGGCTATCCTGGTTTGGATTGTTTCACTGGATTCAGACGATTTTTCAAAGTCTCGCCTTATCCTAGTGTGCATGCATTGGAAGAACCTTTGGATGAAGGCATAGTCTGAAATGGTGCCATCTGGTAATTGTAATTGGTATATCAACAAGTCTGTAACTATAGTGGTGATGCACTGCGCCTTCCCATTTTTCACTTGCTTGATCTCCTGAAATCGTTTGTAAAGGTAATCCTTCGGTCTGGATGATTGGAATCGTTCCCTTAACCAGTCGACGAGCTGATTTCTAGTCAAGTCTATCTCCTAGTTTTCTGCTGCCTGGAAAGCTGTTTCATGGGCTCTCCCTTCTGTATACAATATCAAATAGTTTCCTGCTCCATCTGTCTTGGAGTTGACTCTATGTAGCCGTAGGTATAACTGGATTGTCTGGTACCAACAATTGAATGCTTCTTGTTTAAAGTCTTCTCCTTCACTACTGAACCTCTCTGGTATTAGAACCTTATTACTAAGCTTTGCTATAGTTGGTAGTGATGGCTCTCTAGCCACTGTCGCATTACTAGCTCCTGGATTTGACATAGACTGGGAATCACTAGAGCTATCGGAGCTCTCTTCACTGTCTGAGCTGCTTGGATCCTCATTGAGTCCGGCTGCTTGCTTCCCCTTCAATCCTTTTAGCCTACCAGGAAACTCTCGTGGAGTTCTCACGTTTTCTTTAGCTAGTTCATTCGCCGATTCCACCAGCAATCACTTTGCTTGGTATCATGATAACTGTCTTCCTGCTTTATCTACTTCGAAGCTAGATACTGTGGATTGTTCACCCTTGGTACTCTAACTACCTTTCTTTTTGGTAAGTTCCTGTCGTAGGATCTGCTAACCTGACCTTGTCTGAAGTCTGTCACCTATCCTGCTTGACCTGGTCACAAGCCTCAGGTTTCCTAACCTCTGCCTGCTCTTAACTCAACACTTGTTGAATTTAACAAAATCTAATGCTTTCCTGGGTGTATCAGCCACCAAGAGGAAGGCCTTTCAGTAAGGTATAGCAATAGTAACTCAGATCCCAAACTGTCGGGACTTCAAGTGAGTATTACTACTGGAGATCTTGATAAGTTGTTTAACAGCTGTTGGTTACTATAGCACCAGCTTTGCTAAGTCCTAGACTTACTTGCTGTGGTTTCGTGTGAACTGAAATGAAGTAACTGCTCAACCATGAATATTGAAAACTCTCTCTGTTGAAGTCTGCCTTGTCTATGCTCCAGAGGGGCAGTCTTAAATACATGATCACGCTTTTCTAATGCTTTCCATATCCTTCCTTTTGATTTCCAATTAATGGATATAACCAAGCTCCGCTTGTAAAGTCTTTCAATAAACAAATGCCTCATTCACCTAAACGGCACTGCAAACAAAATATGTATTATCCCGATACATAAAACAAAATAAAAAACATATTGAGTATCAGCCAGATATACGAAACCCAATATAAACAAACTAAGTATCAAACGATACTTGAAACCAATCATAAAACAAACTAAGTATCATACGATACATTGAAACCAATCATAAAACCAACTAGCCCGTTACTATGCCTGCTAGTTTCTGTTAGCCTTGTCATTCTTAACTTTTGTAACCAATACTAGTTACACATGCCAACAGTGTAATTTACAGATATGAGTTACCAAAATTAGGATTGAAGAGAGAGTGCCGATATAAGAAACTCTAGGTAGCCTTTAGTTACCTTTCTTCATGGAATCATGTAGCTTCTTTCCTATATAATTACTTTACCTCTTTATAAATTTCCCACAATTGGCATTGTGTGACAGGAACTATATGGTTCAGCTATCAATACAACGTAGGCACAGGCCTAAGAACAATAGTTAATCCTAAACTGACTACTATCAGTACTGATTGTACGATTCCTTTTGAGGCAGAGATTACTAGTACTGTCACAACAACACTCCACAGGACGACAAGCAAAGGATATTAATGATGGCCTTATTCTTATTAGGATATCTGCAGAGAAGTAGTTACCTGTTGTAAACCAGTTGGTAGTATAGGATTATAACAATATCTTATAATAAAAATAGTATCCCTATGAACTACAAGGAGCAGCTGTCCATAATGGAAAAACAAAGATGTTTAAAAAAAAAAATACTAAAAAAATACCACAATACCCACTATAGTAAGTAGTCTTACTTAAGCTATATAGAACTTTGAGCAACCTTGGATGAATTACCAGAGGCTTTAGAACAATTTAGTTTATCTAATTCCCTAGTGTTATCAAGCAATATTTTGACAAAAGTAGCTGTAGATTCAATTGTGTGATATGACTAGGCGTTTATTAAACTGGTGTGAAATGATACTTGGCTGAAGACCCATTGTAATATAACAGTATATAGCACTTGGAGGAGACTATATAAGTGCAACTTACACTACTAAGAATTAGTATTTACAGAAAAGCTCCTCAGTTTTGGTAAAACATAATAGACTTTGTAAACTGAATCTACTAGAACCATGTATGAGAACTAAATTCTTGATTATCTGAATATATATACATATGAGTGCATATATTTAAAAAGACAGCTATGCAAACTAATTTTTTCATATTCTGTAACATACTTGCAATGGGGATAGCATCAGATTGAACTTAGTTAATCTAGCAAATAGATTGAATACTATCTGGTGGCAGAGTGTTTAGCACCCTCAAAGTCCTAGACAGCTTTGGAGATCATTTGACTAAGCTAGATAAACATTTTCAGCGTCAAACAATATTGTTCCATTCTTTGACAATGGTCAAGTTTGAAAAGATAATACATATATATGACTGATATAAGTTATTTATAAAAGGTATATAAACAATTAACTATCCTTATAGTTAAGGGACGATCAAGCCACAGCGAAGAGACCTTACTAGTATAATAAGTTATTATGAAAATTATCTTCCTACAACTGAGAAACCTTTATTTGTTCATATATAATCTGGATGAGCTTTACTGATAGTTCTCCATCTCTCCTGATAAGATCATAATATAAGTACTTCAATTATACTCAATTGGCTACCCTGTAACAGTGCTTTATGATATTCTCCTAAGTTTTTATAAATACAAAATGCCCTATATGATATGAGAGTCATATGACTTACTGTTAATACTACCTCATAAATGAATCTACATTTGATACACATGAGATAGAGTATTGTTTGCTGATACCTATTGAAAATCTATATAGAGCTTTAAGAGGAGTTTTAAGAAAAATTAGTTCCCAATAACAGCACTTAACATTCACTGTATCTTTAACAAATATATATTTTTCTGCTATATTATCTTATATTATTCAGTTGTTCACCATGACTGGGCATTAGTTAAGGTTGGACAGTGTTTAGAATGTGAAATTGACCCCTGATAGGCTATCATACCAGTTGTCATAGGAAGTGAGAGTGAGATTTTAGCAGTCTATCACTTTTTCCTATTCTGTGGACCACCGAGACCCCAGCCTGTTGAGGCCATGTTCCTCCTCCCTGGTTAGGAACAATCCTAATTAACCCAGGTGGAGAAATAAGAGCAACAACAGATTTCCCAACCAAAATTTACAGTATTCAGAATTGTCATCAACCTCTAAAAATATTCAAAATTCAAGACATTTCAATGATAGCTTCAATTATCTCTGAGAATTCCCTTCATACATTTTATAAAAATTTCATCAAATATATATCTATCAATAACTGCTGCATTTGAAATTACCTTTCAATACCATGCATGACTGGGATATTTTGATATGGCAACAGAAAAATCTTTGAGTCCAAACCCAACTCACAATAACTAGTAGACCAGAAATGATATGTATATTCCCAAAAGGTTGGGAGGTAAAGTGGAGAAGCAATTAGACCAGTCTATGACATTATTTTCACCACAGTACCAAAATCCAGGCCACTATCAACGTGCGAAAATTATGGATCTTCGTGGCAAACCGTTCTTGTCCCACAACTTTCTTCACTCCAATTATCCAAGTTTATTCCTATAAAAGGGAGACACTCGAGTATTGGTGTCATCACCATCCCAACCCAAGCTGATCCGTGATTGTTATACACGTACTTTCTGCCGCATTGTTGTGGACACCTTAAAATCCACCATTGTCACTCCTCTATCTGGGCTCATGGAATGGCCCATTTCACACTTTAATGCAAGCCCGGTCGTGTTCACAAACGTCATGACATCACGAGCATACGATCTTGTTCAGCATCCTGAAATTCCGAACTGCAATCATCTGGGCGCTGGTAGGGTTAATATCAATTTATTGAGGCCTCACTATTCGTGCTTAACCCTAGTAGGGTCTGGCCGGTGAGGTTAGCTTGAGCTTCTTACTTCTCTTTCAGTCTTGTTTTTTTTTTTTTTTTTTTTTGGGAACACTTGTGAATTGGGAATCTCAGGGTACTTGAGTTGGCGGTGTGCATCTACAAAGTTTCTGGCCACCTTGATATCACGTGCCCACTTCTCGTATTATTCGACACGTCCCAGACCCTTACATGGTAGACACAACATTTTCCCAGGTTACACCAGGCTAGGAGATCCTCCATCCTAGAATCGCTGAGGCGGTAATCCCGACGGCTCTCAGTAAAATAGAAAAACCCTCATTCCAGAGCTATTCCATATATCGAAATTCTGGATGCCGATATCCCAGTTTCTGTGCTTGCTCCTCCGTTAGCCCCACTAACCGGCTATCTCGTCTTCCTCTGTCCCGTAAAGCGTTCTCCCAACGAGCGTAGCAGATACCCAATATAGCCACCAAAACTACACCGACTTGTCCGCCTAGAAAATGTTAGCCCTAATTGATATTATAACGAGGAGAGTGAGAATACCGAGGTTGATTGAATGCCCTCGGACGTATCGTGGAGCATCGGAAGGGACATATGTCCATCTATTCCGTCCATTAATTTAATGTGATAAATGAATGAGCGAAGAAAACATACGTCGCGAGAATTGCGCCGAATGTGCCAACGCCCACAATATATCCTCCCGTCACAGCTCTGATTGAAGGCCCTGCCGCATCTATTCACCTTATTAACGTTCTCCTCTCACCAAGGTAGAATCTAAGGAAGCATACTGTTCAACCCCCAACTCAGAAAAGCCGGTCCAAGGGGGAATGCACCGCTCGCCGCGAGGAACACTGCCATGTACTTGATGTTTTGTTCCTTTACACATACAAGGACAGAGTATCCGGTTAGCGTTAGGATTGTGCAGACGAGAGCAAAGAGACCGCGTTTTTGATAGTGGTCCGAGAGCCGGCCTATGCAGAGCGAGAAGCAGCATGCCACGGCGTAAGGAGGAACAGTGAGGAGCTGCATGTTTAGCAAAGGTGGAAGCTAGATGGAGCAAGGGGGAGAGGGAGGTACCTGAGCCTTTGTTGCCTTCCACCCAAGGGCATTCAGGATTGTCGGCTTAAACTAAGTTAGGTTTATATCGCGGTGTAGGAACAAACGATCAACTGACTAGAAATAAAGAGAAACTCTGCACCGTAACATTGGTGAAGAAAAATCCCATGCAGCAGATCACATTATTGATGTTGAACATTGCTCTCTTCACATGCCTCAATTCGGTTTTCTCACTCGTGAGCTATGGCCATCAGCTGAGTGATTGCCGCTGGAAAAGATGGCGCCTACTTCTTTGTGTTCAATTCTTATCCTTTCCGCCGCGATCCACCGCTGTCGCTCACTCAGGAACACACAGCTCTGTGGAGACTCGGGCATGAGAAAGTAACCTAAAATCCCGAACCCGACTGTGATCTACAGAAACCCTCGTCAAGAAGATTTTCTGAATGAGGGTAAAAAGGATTCTGACAATGCCTTCAAAGAAGAATATATTTCTCCACCTAGGATACCTGTTATCACCCATGTTCGTAGTTCATTCGGGAGAGAAGTACTGACGTATGCACCTCGGACCCATTGATACCCCATTTAGGAATCCGCCTACACCCAATTCATCAACTCCGACCATCTGGCAGGCCCGGATTCATATTAACTTACGACAAAGCTGCTGCCAATAACCCACCGAAGGCTCCAGCGAGCAAAGCAGCCGAAGCAAGAAGACCTATTCGAAAGAGTAGCTCGCCGCGCTTGTAGAAGCAGCTCATGAAGAATGCCATTCCCTGATCTCATTAGCGCAGCTAGAGCGATCAAGAGAACTGGAGAGCATACCGGCATTGTTCCTCCCTCCGCGAGACCAAGGAACGCACGAGCTACGCATAGCCCCTGAAAGCTTGTCACAAATGCGGTCCCCATTGACACAGTGCCGAAGGCTACTATGAGTGCGGGGACTAGATTTCCATGTTGTTAGTTCCAGCAGGTAATGGGAGCGGCGGCTAGCGGGAGATAAGTACTGTAAGTCTTTGGGCCTATGTGGGAGGTTAGCTTGCAAGCCCCCTATCGGTAAACAGAGCATTTGAGTAATACCTATCCTCTTGAGTAATATATTGCTTGGAATCTCGACCCTTCAGAATCAGCGGCAATCGGTCAGTCATCAACTTCCCCTGCTACAGTGGCCAGGGAACCCACAAGAGGTAGGGTATATAAAACACAGTTAAAGCCCAATTAAACCTAAACCCTACAAGATCCAGCTCCTTCTGCATTCCCTGAATCCGTGCGTTCCTATGTCCACCCACATCAGCGACCTCAACCCACACAATTGCCATTACCACCACCATACCCGATATTTGCTCTAAGTTCCCCAGGGAGCCAAATTAGCAGGGCTAAATCACAGCCACAATAGCCACCTCATGACCCACCTATCAAGAAAACAGAGCAGATAGAGCAGAGTCAGCAATGGCAGCAATCTCCAATCCAGCTGTCTCCTCACAACCGCCTCCTCCTCGGGCGACCATGACTCCCCATCGGATGCTGACTCGTACTTCTCGTCGAGGATTTCTCTCGCTTCTTTCTGCCCCTCCATGTCCTGTAGTTTTCAATGATGGTGTTGCTGCAAACCCAGGACTCAGAGGTGGGGCGCAATCCTGTGTTTAAACTGCTTCGGAAAGCGTGGATAAGACGATTGGCTGGAATTGGGCTGTCCGGAATGTCGCATACGGTAGTGGGTTGGAGTACAGGGCGGAACCATGTATGAAAAGGACTATCCTCCGTGCCAGCCAGTACTGGGAACTGTGAAGATCCCCTGTTTAATTCCAGTCTCGATCGCACCCTCGGCAAGTGCAGTAGCACCTCCATTACCCTGGACAGTCGAATTCCTGCGGGGACTAGGTGGGTAATGAAACATCCACCAGAATGGAGTGGTAGAAAAAATATCCACTGGGAATATTCTAAGATCGAGGGATAATTGAGCAGTGTCAACTGGCCGCCGTCCCATACAAGGTCTGAATGAAGAATAGAGTAGCAAATAAAAGACGCAAGGACTGAGCTGAAAAATTCAATTACCAGTCTGAAGGCACTCGATACGATTCCCCACATATTACTGACTCCTCCTTGAGTCTGAGACATCCACTAGTAAGAATCGCCAGGAATTTGGAGCCAATATATGTTGGAGGTTCTAACCGTGCCAAGGTTATGGCACTGCGACAACCCAGAGTTGCTTCTCAACTTTGGGCACTCTCTTCCAGAAAGTGTCCAAAGTTGGGAATTCAACCATGGGTTGTGGCTCGGCCAAAATCTTGGCACGGTTAGTACAGGGTGGTGGTCACAAGTACAAATAGGAACAATTGACCTGTGTTCTGACCAAGGACGGTGGGCCACCTGTGGGAAAGTGCCGGTACGAGCCTATCCCTTTCGTCCGGCAAATCATAGACAATCCAAGCAATACTGTAAATTTTCTACCTGTGCAACCACAACTACCCTATCTGAAGGGAAAGTATAGGTAGGTATTCAATATAAATAAGGGGATCTTCATTCAAAATTATAGGACAAAAAATTGAATACTTTATATACCATGCATTTGCATCTAAAATAGCATACAATAGTACAAGGATGTAATTTCCGTAGATGATTGATGTAGTTTTCTATAATAAAGAAAAACTCTACAATTTATATGAAATTTGACAGCAGCTCTTATGCTACAAGCAACAATAGATGTAGTCGATAATTGAAAAAGTTTTAATACTCAGTTTTTTTATATCATCCTAGGTCCTGCAATAGTTGAGCAATACAATAAGGCATATCCAATAGGGAATTTTAATCAGAGTATGATTTATGTGAAGTTAATAACTATATAGAGTATTTTAGCCATGAGTTTAATATAGTTCCAGCTGTGTATGCTTATCCCCAAATATTTTGCAACAAGTGATGGCTTAGCATGAAGGATTATATACATAGATTCAAATTCTATAAAGTTCATAGCTTTTAGAGACATTGTTAAGCTACAGTAATTGTTAAAATTAATGAGACAGCATAGATATATAATGTGAACTTGAACCTCTAGGAAATCAATATTAATTCAATATTTTAACATTATTTACTTTCTTCTCAAATGTCTTTAATATATCACATCATAATATCATAGAAATAGTGTGCCTTGAACATATCAAAAATATCAATAAATCCTAGGTGAATTGAACTAGTTTCCACTTTATGTATATGTGGCTGAATGTCAAGGCGTCCCTCATTGCAAAATATATAGTGTACTAGGGGGTAGGCAAAAGTCGGGCCCACCCCCATTAACCCCCAGAATAGGAAATAAACTTGAACATTTTGTGCAACCAGACCAGACTTACCCTTGTACCCGAGTACAGTATCCATAGCTGAAACCATATACGCAACCCACCAAAGACTCATAATAGAAGCTTAATTCATATACATAACTTTAAAATATTCTTAGGCTCTGTTTGCCACACCTCAATAAAAATATATTACAATAAAAGTTGAAAACCAAATATATTCTAAAATATATTTACAGCATATTTTTAAGATATAGGTGCTTGTTTGGACTATCACAAAATAAATAT
Source organism: Tuber calosporum (assembly GCA_003316355.1). NCBI lineage: Eukaryota > Fungi > Ascomycota > Pezizomycetes > Pezizales > Tuberaceae > Tuber > Tuber calosporum. Next base: position 36,027 of record QFET01015098.1, read on the forward strand.
ATATACTAAGGCAACATTACAGTAATGACAGGTTTTGTAAGAGTAGGGTTAAATTTTTTATTTCAAACTAATAGAGCCTTGTATCGTAACTACCACTACTACTATCATAGATTGGCTATAGGTACATAACAAATACCACATACCACCCCACTCATGCCTGACTGCAATCATGTCAAATATTTCATAGGTTGATGAAACTGAACAATTTCTTGAAGAAGCCCTATTTCAATGAGTTGAGAATGGCAATCGAAGTGTGAATACATTTAAAATGTCAATATGGACTACTCTGATTTGAAATAAAATTCGAATTCTTAAACAGTATTGTATCAGATAATAGAGCTAATATTATTGAAATTTCAATTAAGTCTTATACTAATTATATGCTGTATACAAACAGTTTCTTATATTGTCATTATACAAGCGCATGGTCAAGGGTTTGCTTTTTAAGCTGTAAACTTATTGACATTATTCTTCTACCGTATTAACTTGAATAAGAGCAACAGGCACTAGTATGTTAATTTAGAGTGCTGCAGAACTAGCGCAAACTGAACCTTGCCAAAAGCCAAGGAATTGAATTTTCCAGTTTTTTTTTTGCTAATTTTAATAGCCAATCCGGAATTCCTACTTCCTTCTTGGCGGTTAATTGAGATTGCACTGACCTATAGTGGTATTGCGACATTTTTGTGGCTTGGTTTCACCTTATTTTAACCTACTTTCAGGTGTTGCTCTTATTCAAGTTAATACGGTATTGCTGCCATCAAAATATATTGTGAAAATCAAAATATATTGCAATATTTTTGTATGCCTCTAACACACCCCCATATGGGAGCTATTATGCAAACATTGGCCTGACATCTTAAACCGTGTTTTGTGTTATTCTATTTTCCAGTTTGCATAGCAACCAGACCTATTCCCAAAAAGTCTTGTTTAAAGTTGTTGTTACAGTGTATATAAATTGGAATCAAAGTACAAAACCCTTTATAATAAATAATTCCAGTCCTAGAAATACTTTATAAATATTTTTCACATAGCTTTTAATAGTGACTATTTATCTATGTAAAAAAGAAAAATGTACATAATTAGTAATTTTCACTTTCTGAACTAATGAATGCAGCAAATCTTTCAACAAATATTTTTTAGGACCACCAGAAGGTGCTCTTGAAGTTCAATAAGTATTGAATGCATGGGAGTAAATTTGTTGCATTGGTAGAGGAAACCACTTGTCGCCTATCAGCAGTCATATACAAATTTTTATTTATACCATAAAAGTCACTTTTATGCTATAAAAATGACCCGCCAAATAGAGCCCTAGGAATATTTGCTTGGTTAGTTAGATTCTCACTACGAATTTGTTTTGTAAAAATTATTTAATTTTTATTTTTCTACATTTTTCGTAATAATTCCTGTTGTCATGTGAACTTCAAAATGTACTCGTTACTTGTAAAAATACAAAACTGGGTTTAAGGCGTCGGGCTAATTTTTGCATATCAGCACCGGCAATAATAATACTTTCAACCTACATTTGCTCTCTATATTTTATTCCTCAAAAGCTTTTTGTCCGTTTGAGCTATTTGTTGTCTTCTGCTGCAAAATATCAACTGCGCATGCGCCTGTTACATACTTCGACCAGCCAGAACATTTGTTCCATGGAAAGACCCTTCCCGCTTCGGAAATGCGCCCGACTTCCTGCCACAACCGAGCACACACCAAACTACCATGTCCACAATACCTTTCAATGAGTGTGTCAATCCACCCACCAAGCATCCCTCATCCACGGCGCCCCCACCCCTTTCTTCGAGATTCCTGCTTCATAATATGGTCAGTGATAGTTTCTTGACTTCTTTTCAACCATTTCGTGTTTTCCATGGCTAGGACATTGCGGTTTTTATGCTATTGTAAATACCTTGGGGCCTTCGAGGTTGTAGTGACGTTGTACTTTGCAAGCATCCATTCAACTAGCCGTGTCTCCTCGCCAAGAGTTGGCACCACTTTGGGAATAGCTGTCGAAGACCCATATGAAGTACCGTATAGCACAGCTACTAATTAGGTGGCAATATCCCAGTATCCGGCGGGACTAATTCCTGAGGCTCAGACTTGTTTAGTATGTAGGTCAACTTCATCCGATATTTTTGCCTTCATTACTTGGTATGTAGCTGCTACCCCCGCTATGTTTGAGAGATCTATAATGTCAATAGTACCGTATAGGAAACAGTATAGCAGCTGGGAAATGCCTTTCAAGCCTGAAAAGAGGAATGATTGTTGCCCTACATCTCTGTGTCACGATGTTATTTGGCCAAATTGCATAATGTCTTAATCAAGTTTATTCCTATAATGTCTACATCTTCAACAGTAAGGGAAGACTACACGGAAAATCAACTGGTAGTGGCTATCCCCAAAGGGGTGCAAACCCTTGGCCAGGAGACACTAGTACGGTCGGTGATGTTTCCCACTGGAACAATCCCGGTGTCTTCCGGTAATAGTCATGCAGTTCCTTCGTAAACGAGTATGAGGGAATAAACCCCGTTCAAAAAAGGTATCGATGAGCTGTACCATTGTTGCACGGTATTAGAGAGAATCTGGGAATAATTGACATATCCCCCCCATCTTCAGCTATGTTCCTAACATGTCAATTGAACTTTAGAAGAGACTTACTACGGTTCACTTTTCAACAAGAATTGAGAGCTCAGCTCCACCCCACGAAGTGGATATGCTAAAGATTATAATGTCTCCCTCTGGCTTCTGAAACCCGGAGTTCTTAAAACAGCACTGGCTAAGGGGGTGTTTGGGCACCTCCTACACCCACTTAGTTATCTCTGAGGTGTTCTACAGCTAGGATTCTGCCTATGAGACCCTGTTCTTTGGCGGGGGGTGTAGGGTTTTCTTCACTGGAAATTCGGGTATCATAGTTCGGGCGGAGATAATATATTTTGTATTCATCAAGTAATCAAGCAGGCAGGAAAGGAGAAACCCAGGTGCACAGTACTAAACTCGCAATTCTAAAGCCCGTTACTCAATCCTCTTTCTCACCCCACAAAGGAACCTGCGCACATCATATTTAGTAGGAAACCTAAGCTCCCATAAAAGATACCAATCTCTCAATAAAAGTAGAGTGAACCCTCTACCTATATCTCAATCCCCGCCCTGAAAAATCACCCATACTTTCTCCCATTCCGAGAACCAACCTCCCAGGGCCCATTTCACCCATCCTCCTTCTCTCTTCGTTAGCAATGTATCTGGACATTTACGCCCGGTTTATATATGGGTATTGGCAAGTATGTGACCATCTAGAACTTTTGCAACTGCCGGCGCGTACTCTGATATTAACGCACTAACTGGTATACTCTAGTTTTCTGCTATGTCGACATCGATCCCCTCCGTTGCGAGCAACAACCATACAACGTCTTCGTGCCCCTCCTCCGCCGCCCGGTGCAGCCGCTACACGGCCGTCCAGCACAGCTAGCATTAGGGGCGTAGGTGCGTGCCTGTCTCCCTTGTTTATATCCACCGTGGATCCGCCAGTAGTATTGACTGGCCTCTAAACGGCCCACCAGAACGGCCAATATTTGAGGTTGACAGCCGAGCGCTCCCTCATAGGCCTTTGGGTCGGCTCCACATTCCAGCAGGGTTTTGAAGGCACTGCCTTTCACACACTCCACCGCATCGCAGAGTACCGAGCCATTGCCGACAAACTCAAAGATTCCACGACCAATGGGGGTTTTGACGCTGTCTCTATCACTATTCCTGCAGTAATGATAGAGAGTCCTTTGGGGTATTCCGTGTATTGCTGGAGGAATACATTGTCGAGGAAGGAGGATGACAATGGGCTAGAAAGAGGGCGATTTGTCTTTGAGAAGGAGTGCATGCCAGCCGGCCGTAAGGATTTGGAGATCTCGAGGATAATCTCGTTTTTTTGGATGCCCAGAATAGACATCTCAATATCTTGGCGTGAGGGTAGTTGATGGGTTCCACTAGAAGCTGGTGGCAACAAGCGGGGCCGCCTCGTCCGTCTCGTGCGGAAGGCCAAAGGGGGTCTGGAATCATATATGTTCTCCCGCTCTCTTCCAAGAACCCCGCCCTCTACCAGATCTAAGGGCTCCCTGTATCAGTGCCTTACTTCCACCAGCTCCGGAGTTCACTACCTTTGCTTTGCTTTGCTTTTCACAACCTTTTGAGGAAATCATATTAAGTTCACAGTGTGAAAGGAAGTTTTACGAGCGATCCTGTTAAAAGTTACAAGTGAAAGTACAGTATCCTCAACATTTAGCAATAGAAGGTTGAAAAAAAAAATTACCCTTGGTCCTGTTACTGGCTGCATATATTATATTATGCTTGATTTCCTGCTCGAGATAGTCAGGAGCGGCAAGCGAGGAGAGAACCGACAAATTTCCCCTAGATCGCACCACTTATTTCTCACGAGAAACAGATGCATCTGCGCACGGAGATAAGGTACTGTGCTCGAGGACTCGAGTGCAGGAACCGTTCCCAATTCCTCAGGGTGTGAGCATAAGCATGGTTGGTCGAAGCCACGCGGATTATGCAGACGAACCGGCCATTTTCGCTACCCTCTGGTGGAGGAAAGAGTCTGTCGAACCCCAGGCGGAGGGGCTAGAATGAACACCGTTCTCTGAGGGGTGGGGAAGGCCCTCGAGCCAACCAGACGAATTCCGATAGGCTTACCCTTGACACTCGACATATCTGTATATAGCCGCATTCGAAAAGTTCTTGCGCCCTTCCAAGTGCCCCTGCACTTAAAAACCCTTTGCTAGCCCTCTCTCTCCCTCATCACCCGGCAAAGAAAATTATGTTAAAAATTTACAGTATCCCTAGCGGCATATCCAACAACAAAGAGCCATTTAAAAGGCTCTGCTTGTTCTCTTGTTGTTGGTTGGGACAGTTCCTAAGATACAAAGAAGGGGTACGAAAACTTTACGAATGCGGCTATACCAGCACTCCAGTGCAATAGTTCAATAATCAATCTCTTAACTACAGTAATTGTATGGCCAAGATGGATTCCGCATGACCCGCTGCTGAAATCCGAGACCTTGACTGCAGCCCATGTGAGGCTACGTTTCCGAGACAAGGTTGGGTTCGGAACAAAGACCAATATGGTCCAGCATTAGACCCTGAACTACGGTCCATGTACAGTAACAACCCTTCGATTAAATGGTACGGTACGAGGGGGTTGACAAAAGTCGGGTTGGCTTCCGAAAGGAGATCTAGAATTTATATTTAGATCAAACCGATTTAGGATATTCAAGTGGTAGCTACAGTAGAGAGTATTGTTTCGTATCGGCAAAAAGTCGGGTTCACTTCTAAAAATGGAAACCTATGAGTGATATCCTGTGAGTATGATCGGTGAAGAAGAAAAATGTTTATAATTGATAGCCGAACCCCACCGATTTCGCATCACTCATAGTCGGCAAAAGCAAGTGCAACACAAGGTGGAAAAAAGAAAATGGATTTTTTTTCTTTTTTTTAAATAGACATATATAATAGAAGTTATCAACCATAATTTTTTGTTTAATTTTACCACCCCAATTATACCTAATGACAATATCTAATCAACAAAACCGAATAAGTTGTAATAATAGTGTATATATTAGAACATATGGATATGAAAAAGTGATTAGAGAAAGCACTAGAATAGCTAGAGAAGGAGCCTAATGTGATTAGTACTACTTCTGCATAAATGTTTAATGTAATGGTACCCACAATTTAGTTCCTACTTTGCAAGCACAATCGAGTTTGTAATTCTTGTAGACCCTTCAACCAGCATGATCCCAATAACATTATTCCAACCAATACTCAAAAGCCAGTGGGTTTGTAGATAATGCTATTAGAGTGATATAAATGATATAGAAAAAGGTACTAGGCTTAGAGAAGAAAAAGATATGATGGTATATAGCACTAGGAGCTAACCATTTGACTTCAACACATACAGGCAAGAAGTAGTATCTATAGCAGAGCTGTTCAGCCTTAGTGAAACATAATAGATATTTACTCAACAAGACTATTCACAAGTACTATATCTTTGATAGTTAGAAATAGATACATAAGAGAGCACTTATATACAAGAGAGACAGCCAGCCAGACTGATTATCTGGTATTCTGAAAGATGTTTACAAATTGAGAGAATAAACTAAATTTAATTCACTTTACAAATAAATCAAAGACGATTTTCTGCTGAAGTACTTGACCTGTTCAAACTAATAGATGGTTCAAGAGATTCTTTTCCATGTGGGACATATACCTATAGGGCAAAATATTTTGCACATTTCATGATAATAGTCCAAGTTGAAAACATACCTTATTTATATAATTAATATAGGTTCAGGGAAATATGTGTAAATAATTAGCTGTCCCTGATAATAGAGAAATGAAGAAGAAATGAAGAAGAAAATGTAATGATATCACTAGTTAAGATAATTTGAAAACTGTTTCTCTTTCACATATCCTTTGTGACTTAACTTCCTTGACTGATCTCCATCCTTCTCACTAAAACTTGAACTTGAGCAAATATTGCCTAGTAGGCAATTTGGCAGTGTAGAATTTCATAGGCCATGATTTTATCAAGAAAGATTGAGAAATATCAGGAAACCTCCTGTATCACTGATAGTAGAATGTAAAGGTTTTTAGGGTTTCTGAACTTATTTATATTATGAAAGTCCATTTTCTATTACTAAATAAGTTCTTTACTAGTAGGGAGTTTATTTTTTTTTATTTTTATTTTTTTTGTTGATTTTCTCATATATTCTGTTATGATTGTTGACTAAGTAAGGCAGGTTTTCACACGACACATGGTTATGAGTTACAACGGTTGGATATTTCGCGCTATGACTCACTAAGGGTCATGGAGTTTCACATGATGCACACTAGAGCAAATATTATTATATTGTAATTGGTTGATCGTGCGCATGACTAAAGCTAGTAAGTCATATAATGTAATGAGTTTCACATGTGACTCACAGTAAGAGTCATGGGTTTCGTGCATGTGACAACTGTTGGGCATATGACTTATTTTATGAGTTATGATGAGTTTTAGTACGTTGTGCAATTGACTCAGGGGGGTCAGCTGATGGATTTCATACTATGACTCACTATGAGTCATAGAGGTTGTGTGACTCATAAGTATGAGTCACCAAGGTTAGAGTTGAGGGAAGAGTGCTTATATAACCACCTCTAGACAGCCTGTAGCCAGGACACACTCCGCTTCCCCTATTTTCCTGCCCCTACATTTTCAACACCTCAGTTAACTCATTTCACTTCACGAACCCCTCATTCCTACCCTCGCTTAGGCTTCGCATCCCTAGACTGAGGCCATGGAGCCTTCATGCCTTCTCTCAGTTCTGTCCTTCCACGCTCCTTCACGTGATGACTCTACTCACCCCACTCTCCCCCTCAACTGTGCCTTCATCTCCACCTTCCTCTCGGAGACTCTCTCTGCCATTAACTGGCGTGAAGGCCAGGTCCCCCTGCTTTCTACTGATAACCTTTATGACTTTTCCACTGTGGAACCTTCCTCCTGCCCATCGTCTGCTCCGCCCTGCATGGCCTTGTTATGCATAATGCTAGGTTAGACAAACTGACTAACCTAGTTCGCAATTGCCCTGCGCCTTCTCTGACGGCCCAGCTGGGTGTGGACACCCTCCGCTCAGATCTCGCTTCTCTTCACTCCACCCTGCGTGACATGTCACATAGGATTAACCATCCACAACCCGCCCTTTCCACACCCCTTGTTCTTCCTACTGCTTTACTGGGGCGTGGGCCTCCTGGTTCCCCTGGCCGTCCTGCCTTCCACCAACCCCCCCCTGCTCTGACACCTGGCCCGCCTCCTCCACCTGTTGTTGCATCCTCCTCCTCTAATCCCCCCCTTGTCATCTACGGCTTTGACCCCTCCCGTCCCCAGATTTCTGACAAACTTGTTGTCGGCACCCATCAGGTTGTCGTTGGCAGGGCTGGTGGGAGAAAGGGTAAGGGAAAGTAGACTATAGCTCCTGGTGGCGCCTCTGCAGCCCAGGTCGCCCAAGCTGCCTCTCCCTCCCCTACGTCGACAGAAAATATTCCCCCTCCCCTACCTGCCTTGCCATGCCATTCCTATGCTCCCTGATCTTCACCGGCGCTTAGAGTAGATGCTCTCACCATCGCTGGCCTTCTCCCTGACCTCGCCGCCCCTGTCCTTGACTAGGCTAATTGCTCCTTGCCCTGCTACTTTACTGCTACAGCTAATGATTGTGGGCCTGTTTCTCTCCGCGGCCGTGATCTCCCTGTCCCGCCCTCTCATATGCCCCCTATTTTGATGCCCTCACCCTTCGCCTCAACTAGGCTTTTCCAGTTGGGGAAAACCCATGGTTTACCTTTCGCCCCGCCTCTAATGCCACTCAGGTAGCCAGTCACGCAGTCCCAGAATTATACTATCCGGACGATAACGAAGACCTCTTTGCCAGCCTTTCCACCTCTATCAGAAACTCAACTCGTGTTTCATTCTCTCTGCTCGGCTCCTCAATCCTGACAAGAACTCCAGAATAGGCAAGTTCATTAGCTCCCTGATTATTACAGCTGACCCCACAGATCTTGACCGCATGGTTCCTTCAATCCCCCTCTTTTCTCAGAACCGTAGGTCCAAACGGGCCATTTCCTCCAACGCCTTCACTCAGTGCTTCAACTGCTAGATGTTCAGCAATGTTGGTTCCAGGTGCAAGGTGGATCATCCTGTTTGCCCCTTGTGTTCTCTCCACCACACTAGAGTAGATCACCACTGCCCTAACCCCTCTTGCCCCAAGGGAGGCAACCTTAAACCTGTCTGTAACTGCTGTGTCTCCTCTCCCGCCAGGTACCCTAACTGTGGCGGTAATTACTCCGCCAGGCACCGCGACTGCCCTCACCGGCTTGCTCCCCTACAGCCTCCCGCTCCTGCTCCCCTGCCACAACGTCAGTCCCCTCCCCCGCCAGACACCATGTACCTTGCTGGGGACAAGGGTGCCACTGCGGGTTCCCCTCCTGCCTCTGCTCCTACTAGAGCCATTGTTCCACCTGCCACTACATCCCTTGACCCCACCTTCGACCCTGAAACCCCACGGCCTGGCAGGACCTCTAGGACCCTCCTGTTTGGACTCCAGCTCGACCTGCCACTCCCCTCACCTCCTTCTTCCCCGCATAGGTGTGTCCTGTCAAAGCAGGGTGGCATCCCCCGCTTGGGGGCACCCTCCCCTACTCCTTCCTCTTACAGTGGTCCAGGCTCTAACCACTAATGGCTTACACCTGTTCTGTAACCTACTCCCAAGTATCTCGAGAATCCCAAAGGGACCCTGAAGATACTATTAGGATAGGGGGAGAAGCGTTGATAGATAGGTCTTCAATAGACAAGGTAAAAGGTATGGAACTAATAGAGTGACCGTTCAACTTGTAGTATTAAAGATGATAGTCCTGTGAGGCTTGAGAGTCCAAATCCTTAAGGGATTGCAGGCTCTTTAAATACAAAAGATTGTAGCTAGGAAAACTAAACAAAAGAGCAAACATCCTGTCCAACAACATGCTAACAGAGGCAGCATACCATGGTAACTATATTCCGAAAACAGAGTGTTAAAAGCGATAGGATAGAGCTAACAAAACAAGTAATGGAATCCAAACAGGAAGGAACAAGAAATCTCTACTACTATACATATACAACTATACATATACAGTAGGTATAGCAGGAGGATAGCGATACCCAACTGGGTAGAAACAAGGAGGGGTAGTGATAAGCGAAACAAGGAAAGAATAACCAGTCAGGAAGTCATAACCAAGTGGGAAGGGACAACCAAATAGTAGCGCTTATCAGGTATAAATCCAAAGAAGTAATAACCAACATCAAGTCAGTTGTAATAGTAGAAACATAGTAGGATTCCGTTACATTCCCCTTAAAAGAAATAAAACCTACTAAACAATAAGGAATATCCTAAAGGGCTTAATGACCAACCCGCCTTTGGAGCATTCCACTCAATTTCAAAACATACAACTTAATCAGTAAACATATATCCACTACCGGCGTCAGGACCTTAAACATTTATAAGCCCTATAGTAGCGAAGACAAAACCATGAAGCAATTAGCTTTCCATCTCAGATTCGTCCAAGGTGGAGAGTGTTGTGCTGGTATTGGATTCTGAGTAGTCTGAGTCTTGAAGGGATTTCCAAAATCTGTCAGGGTCAAGCTCAGGTGAGAGGGGGGCATACTCTGATTTCTGAAGTGTCCAGGCAGAGAAAGTCTTGCCATGGGACCAAGGGAGTCTGAAAGGTATAGATTCATTGTAGGTATCGAACCAGTAGGATCCTATGAGGGTGCTGGAGCCTTCTAGGTTGTAGAGGGGTTCCCATGTTGCTTCGATTTCTTCATAGCCTTTCCAATAGATCAAGAACTTTCTTTTTCTGCGATAGATTCGATCTTTGATTATCTTTTCGATTTCCCATTGCTCTTGTCCACTGGCATCGATGGTGACAGGTTCTCTGAATATGGGGTCAGGTGTTCCTGGGGAGGTGAAGGGGTTGGGTCTTCGGTAAATGCGAAGATGGCTGCGATGGATCCATGGGTGGATTCCTACCATCACTGGGGGAAGTATGAGTTTGTAGTTGTTATGTCTGTCAGGTCCTTCGCTCACTGAGAAGGGTCCTTACCATGGTCCAACTAGCTATTGATTTCGTCCAACCTTATAGATATAGGGTGCTGACTTGTGGATAACTTCAGTTTCGTTAGGGATGATTGGGGGTCCATCCTTTCTTCTGTTTTCGCTAGAGGTGGTTTGGCGTGCTCTGGCCTTCTTGAGTGCATCTCTGGCAAGTTGTTGATTCTTCATGATCTGTGAAGCAATCTCGTGTGCTGCAGGTACTGAAGTGTGGAGAACTCTGACGCTATAGAGGAGGTTGGGCAGTCTGCCAAAGGTGATTTCAAAGGGGGAGAGTTTTGTGCTATCGCTGGGGGCTGCATTGATTGCAGTCTGGACATAAGGTAGGTGGCGAACCCACTTGGTTCCATTAGGGTTGACATAGTTCCTAAGTCTTTGGCGAACAGTTCTGATTCTGCACTCAGTCTGTCCATTGGTCTGGTAATGGTAAGCTGTAGCCATGTTGAGATCAACATTTAGATTTGCCATAAGCTGTGTCCAAAAGCTTGAGGTAAACTTGGGGTCTCTGTCAGAGACTAGGGAGGTAGGGAAACCATGAATGGAGAAAACTCGCTCAATGAGGGTGTGTGCTGTTTCGATAGCAGTGATGTTCTGGGAGACTGGTATGAGGTAGGTAAAGCCACTGAATCGGTGTAAGAAAACCATGATGAGTTCAATATTGGAAGCGCTAGGGAATGGTCCTGCAAAGTCAATTGCAAGGGACGAGAATGGCTGCCTGGGAACAGGGAGGGGGGTGACTGATCCTTCAGGGACAGGGGTAGGTTACTTGTTTAGCTGGCATAGGTGGCATCTACGGACATAGTCATTAAAATCGTTCCTCATGTAGAGCCAGTAGAAGTGTCTTGAAGCATATTCAAAACATTTCTGCCAACCTATATGTGCTATTTGTTCATGGGTAATGCGCACAATTTCGCTTCTGATGTTAGCACCTTGATAGATCGCTTTATAGGGGACATAAGGACAGTCCCTACTGTCATCCTTCCGCTTTCTGATGAGAACTCCATCATATAAGAGCCAGTCAGGGTTGTCGATAGCCTTAGTAACTACCTCAAGGAGAGGATCATTCTGGGTAGCATTTCGAATGCTGGAGTACCACTTTCCTTTCATGTAGTTGGTAGGCTGATAAGCGCGAAGGTCAAGCTGTGAAGAGGGCTGATCAAAGAAGCAGTCCTCATAATCGACAGGTGCTTCTGGGGTAGGTAGGTACTAACCTTGGTCGAAATCTAGAATTTCTCTTTCTTTTCCCTTATCAATAACTATATGAAAGACTGGGTAGCCATAATCATCGTTGAGGGGAGGGGGAACAGCCCATCTGTTTTCTGCTCTGCGCTTGGGATGATGAGGGGAGACAAAGTTGGAGGAAGAGTAGAGAGGCAAGGGTCCTGGAATATCGCGAGATCCTGAGGGAAAGTATCATGTATTCTTTCCATTCATGTGGGTTTGGCATTCGTCCCAGACACAGGCAGTCCAGTGCAT